>JAVXUP010002260.1:0-146162 GCA_033070095.1 Escallonia herrerae | reverse complement strand
CTCTAATTCCTGCATCTTAAAATTATAAATTCACATTTAAAAGTGTAGATTATATCCTGTTCCAGATCCAAGATTTAAAGCAGTCCTTGGAGAGCCAAAGAAAAGAACTAAATGACTGTAGAGCTGAAATAACATCACTGAAGATGCACATTGAAGGAGCTCGATCTGGACGGACGTTGTTAACCAGTGAAGATGCAAATATGCAAGCATCGTCCGTACAAAACTGCGAGGAAGAAATAACGTTGCTGCAGAAGGAAATAGACAGGTTAAAGGGGATGACATCTATAGCTACTGAAGCTTTAGAATCCACAAAACACGAGGAAGATATCACTGGGACAGAAGATGAAGACAAAGATGTCACTGTTGAAAAAATAGATGAAGTTGGTGAAGAAGCATCTTCAGTCAGCATGCCGCCAGGAAGTTTAGGAGATTCTCTGTTAGTAGCAAATCAATCCAGTAATGCCACTAGTGATATAACTGAGAAATTAGAAGATTCATCTTTCAGTGAGACTAATGATAATGGTGTTAATGAGAAAGCCGAGGATGTCCCCAAACTCAATGGGAAACCACCCCCAGAAGATAATGGTCTACTTCTAAACGCGGAGAGTCTATGTGGCGAATCTAATTCTGGGAAGATGGTAAGATCATGTCATTCTCGCTTTGGGACATTTTAGCCTTTCCCATTCCATTAACAAATTTGCATCACACTTTCATCTGTGTTCAATTTCAGGGTCTCGAAACCATTCAGATACTTTCAGATGCACTGCCTAAAATTGTTCCGTATGTGCTAATCAACCATCGAGAGGTCTGCTTTCAAATGTTGTTGTATTGCTGTTTTTGCTTCTTCGGCTATCTTTGTTGTTGTTACTAGAGGACAAGTCTGTCTAGCATTTCATTTGTAATGCATGCCTGTAGGAGCTTCTTCCCCTGATAATGTGTGCAATCGAGCGCCATCCAGATAGCACCACACGGGATTCCTTGACCCACACATTGTTTAACTTGATTAAGCGCCCAGATGAACAACAAAGACGTATCATAATGGATGTGAGTTTCTATGTGCTCCCATAATTAAAGGATCAACATCTTTTGATATGTATATGATGTGATGTCCTCATATTTTTTTATTCAGGCCTGTGTGACCCTTTCTAAGAATGTGGGGGAGATGAGAACGGAGACAGAGTTGCTTCCCCAATGTTGGGAACAAGTGAGAAACTCGTATTTTGGCTGGAAAATCTCATTTTCAAGATGTTTTTTTAATTGTCTTTAAGATAGTATTATATATTGCTGATTGCAGATTAATCACACTTATGAGGAACGCAGGCTGCTAGTTGCTCAATCATGTGGAGAGCTTGCAGAATTCGTCCATCCTGAGATTCGTGACTCTCTCATCTTGTCTATTGTGCAACAGCTGATTGAGGATTCTGCGATGGTTGTTCGCGAGGCTGCTGCACATAATCTGGCTTTGCTGCTTCCGCTCTTTCCCAATATGGACAAATATTTCAAGGTCAGCCTCACTAAATATGCTTCGAGGCAATCAAGGAGAAGATATCTGACTTGACCGAATTGCCTACAAAGTAAGCTATGTGGTCTAGGGAATGAAGCATTTTCCCCTGATCATAATACTTGACTTACGAGACGATAAAAAGATAAAAAGAGGAGAAAAAAATAAAAACAGAAAAAGAAAAGAAGAAATAAGAAGGAATAAAAGTTTCTCCAATCCTATTTCTTTCTTTGTTTGTTAGGTGGAGGAGATGATGTTTCAGTTAGTTTGTGACCCGTCAGGAGTGGTAGTAGAAACTTCACTCAAAGAACTGGTTCCTGCCTTAGTAAAATGGGGAAACAAGTTGGACCACATCTTAAGAGTGTTACTTTCTTACCTCTTGAGCTCCGCTCAGGTACGAGTATTTTCAAGTACTATGCCTCAACTATGACTGGAATATCTTATACTGTAGTTCCTGACACACTGTTTTTCAGCGTTGTCCTCCTCTCTCAGGTGTTGAAGATTCGGTTGAGTCACACCTTCGTGTTTTAGGTGAAAGAGAACGGTGGAATCTTGATGTTTTACTGCGGTTGCTGACTAAATTGCTTCCATTTGTACACCAAAAAGCTATCGAGACTTGTCCATTTCATTCTGTTTCAGATTCTGGGGGAACATTATTTTCTACATCCGTACTTGAGTTGTATGCAGGGTAAGCCGTACCTGATAGCACTGGAGCTTTGGAAAATTAGCCACTGTCATTTACCTAGAGATTTTATATCTTGTTCAGGGGACGTGTGGAATGGCCTGCATTCGAGTGGCTGCATGTTGACTGCTTTCCTAATTTAATTCAACTTGCGTCTCTATTACCTCAGAAGGAAGACACTATAAGAAATCGAATCACAAAGGTGCTTTTGCCCACTTGAAACAGTTTTCATTTGGAGTTTTCACTGCAGCTCCACGTTTGTTTTGCAAGTAGTTTCTAATCTAGGTGTTGGGAATGCAGTTTTTGTTGGCCGTATCTGAACGTTTTGGAGATACTTATTTGGCAGACATCATGCTACCTGTATTCTTGGTAGCAGTTGGGGATAATGCTGATTTGAAATGTTTTCCACACACTATCCAGTCAAGAATCAGAGGTAATAAATTGTGTATTTCGTTGTTAAGGAAATTATTTGTGTGTGGTTGGTGGAATAGCTTACTAAGTCCCGGTAAATCATCTTATATGTTGGTTAACTTTTGTTTCTACAGGTTTGAGACCAAAAACTGCGGTGGCTGAGAGACTTGCTACTATGTGTGTCCTACCACTTCTATTGGCAGGTGTGTTAGGATCTCCTGGCAAGCATGAACATTTGACAGAGTACCTGAGAAATCTGTTACTCCAGAGTACATTTCATGAGGATCAGCCAGCAAAACACAATGCTGAGATTTATAACTCCATCCGCTTCCTCTGGTTGGTGCCTCGTGATAATATTTTTGCCTTAGTGAGCTTATGGGTTATGTTTTATTGCATTATTTGACTTGCTCCTTTGGTTAAGTAGCACATCTGAAGAATATCACACCATGATTTTCAATATTCTATGGGAAATGGTAGTCAGCTCCAACATAAATATGAAAATCAGTGCTGCCAAACTTTTGAAAGTCATTGTAAGTTGATTCATTCTCTTGAAAGCGTCAGATACTGTTAATCTAGCCGTGTATTTATTGGCTATGATATGTTTTTACAGGTGCCATACATTGATGCGAAGATTGCTTCAACTCATGTTTTGCCTGCTTTAGTAACTCTTGGCTCTGACCAAAACTTAAGTGTCAAATATGCAAGCATTGAAGCATTTGGATCCGTAGCGCAGCATTTTAAAAATGACATGGTATTCACAGATAAAGTAGTGTTAAATTTTTGTTGAGTATCTCAATGGAGCGGCTTCAGTGCAGTTGGCTAACATAATTTGTTACTTTTAGATTGTAGAGAAAATACGGATTCAGATGGATGCTTTTCTTGAAGATGGATCTCATGAAGCTACAATTGCTGTTGTCCGTGCACTGGTGGTGGCTGTACCACATACAACAGATAGACTTCGAGATTATATCCTTTACAATCTTTGAGAATTTGTTTCAGTGCTTGAGTAACTCTGGCCTTTTAATTTCATTCTAGTCGTAATTCATATGTTGTAGTAAATTCCGATTCTACGATTACAAATGTTACTTCTTTGACTTAAAATACATCTATTGTCGAAGATATTCCAACTTACAGCCACACCGCCTCCTTCAAGTAACGTGACGCGTCGCCGTGAGAGAGCCAATGCATTTTGTGAATCAATCCGTGCTCTAGATGCTACAGGTTTGCTTCTCTCAAGGATCAGAGACTTCTAATTTTCTTTTACCCATTTTGTCTTCATAAATTTGATTAATTACATGGAAATTCGCATATGCTTTTTTGGTCTGGGTGTAGAAATTTGAGGAGTTTTGTTTCTGGGAGATTTTTCATGGGGTTCAATTGGATGAGCTTCGCAACCCTCTTTTTTTTATATTGGCTGGGTTTGGGCATGGTGTGTGTGGGTGGGGGCTGGAAGTGAACCTTTTCTCTACCAGATAAATCTCAAAACACAATGCACAGTGATTGCAGAATCCACGCCATTATCTCTGGTTTATCTGACACGTAGATTGCTTCCCAGGGTCAGTTTTCAGCAAAAAGATGTGGCAAACAGCCCTTTAAGCGAGAGACTAAGAGGAAATATGCCACGGTGTACAAAATAAAAGAGAACTTATGACTGGAACTCAATTTACTTACCAAGGAAAGGAACTCGATCTCATGGAGAGACTATTCTGAGGGGATGTCATACAAACCCCCATATCCGCATGTGTGAATATGAAATAGTATTTCCTGTTGTTATAAAGAGTGGCTGATATTTGAAGGACCTAGTAGACATACCAAGTACGATTAAACAAGGAATTGCTGAGGATATTTCAGGGAACTTCTTTTGTGTAATTCGGAAATAGTTTTATCCTATTAAAGATTAGCCTAATCAACTAGAGGTAGATGTAATGGTAGCTGCTCATTGTTCCAGAAATAGTAAGGAAACTATTTTTAGTCTGGAAATAGATTGTCGCACAGATATTAATATGGACACTAACCAGAAATCTGCTAAACAAAAGCTCTCATGAGACATGCACAAATTCTCTAGATGTTGCCGAATATTAATATTGTTATCTTGTCAAGCTAAACTGCGCCATTATTTAACTGCATGCACTTGTGTTATTTCTCATTCCTTGGAATTCTTTAAAATTTTACTATTTGGTTGCTCACTCGAACCTCTGCTTTGCTGCAGATCTGCCTCCTAGTAGTGTTAGGGATTTCCTCCTACCTGCCATACAAAATCTACTAAAAGATCATGATGCGCTTGATCCAGCACACAAAGAAGGTCTTGAAATCATAATGAAGGAAAGGTCTGGTGGAACTTTCGATGCTATTAGTAAGGTGATGGGTGCACATCTCGGACTTCCATCATCTGTGAGCAGTTTCTTTGGTGAAGGTGGACTGCTCGGGAAGAAAGAAACTGGAGACCTTCCAGCACCGCCATCAGCACCGTCGCCAGCACTGTCACCCGTCGAGTCCCCAAAGCCTGTTGTTCCACAAGCCCCAGTTGAGGACACCAGGTTTAGGCGAATCATGAGGGGTGGGTTTACCGACATTCTTAGGGGTAAAACGAAAAACAGTGAGGAAACTCCGCCAACAGAATGAGAACTTAAAATTTTTTGTTTCCGTTGCAAATTTTGGGTATAGTGAAAAGCTTGTTGGTTTTCGTTTCCCTACGCTATGTCAGCAGCCCCCCCAGCGAAAAGGTGGAATCCTACAAGTTCTGTAGGGAGGAAATATCTGTATGTTGGAAGAAACAGGAAAAATGAATTGTTTGTCAAGAATGGGATTCGAACTCATGCCCTTTCGGACCAGTACCTGAAACTGGCGCCTAGACCAACTCGGCCATCTTCACGGTGGCACATTTATGTCGGGACCAAGAAATCAATTAGTGGCTCAATTTTTTTGTAACTTGCAAGGCACCTAGTACGAGGGAGAAGTCACAACCTACAAGGGTGTTCAAGGGGTGAAGGCGCTGGAAAATTACTCTCTAGGTCCCTTGAGAAAAAGATACCAGAAGTACGTGCTTCTTGAAATTACTCTCTAGGTCCCTAGAAATCGATAAGTGGCTCAATTTTTTTTTGTAACTTTCAAGAAGTACGTACTTCTTGAAATTATTCGTATTGTTCCGGCTCTTAGTGATGCATTCTGTGTCTAGTGCCTTGCAATGAAGTTAATTTTTTTTACTGTATACTTGAATGAAATTTGGTTGATGAACCTTTTTGCGTTGTTTTTGGCCGCGTTAGTACTTTCTGGTGAAATTAATTTTTGCGTGGTGAAATTCATTACTTTGTAGATTACGGTTAACATTTTTTGAAAGTACTGAAGTTAAAACAACAAAACCGGAAAGTGTGAATGCAATTTTAGTGGGAAATACATCTCTAGTCGATTAAGAATTAAAAATGAAGCACGAATTTAAGGATGGACCATGTTGGTCATTTTCTGAAAGGTACAGAGGAAATCGTTCGAGAGTCTTAAGTGTGTGTGTGGATGAAGTAATTGAAGTGAAAATTTTACTTTTATAGAGAATTTAAAAGTATATCACACTAAATTCCTTGTTTGGATTAGATGAGACGAATTTGTCAAATTATAGGAGGTATTTGGAAAGGAAATTTGGTGTGTTAAATTTTCATGTACAAATAACTAGTTCAGACTAGTTATTTGGCAAATTCTCTCCACAAATATAGGAAGAAAGTGACTCTTTTTTGTTTCCATAATTTTAGCTACGTTCTTCCACTTAAAAAGAAAATTCTCTCTCGTTAGTTTGTACTCTTACACCATCAAATTATTTAGGTTCAAAATTTTGAATTAAATCCACATATAAAATACTTTTCTACAAAATCATCCAAACACTAGATTTGTAATTCCATAAATTTGTAAATCAGTAAATTTTCAAATGAATTCATTTTGAAATGCAAGTTATTTTGAAATTATTCATCCAAACACACTCTAAGTATCTACTTAATGAAGTAGTGTTGATTCTTATTGCTTGACTAACCTTTATAAGTGATGACCTTGGCAATTTACATTTTACCAACCATTTGTTCGCTATTAGGAATTTTAATAATGTCACAAAATGATGTTACTCACAAACATGGAAGGAAAATGGTAAATTTGAATAGGCGGTTATACTTAATTTTCTCATCAATAGTAAGTTTTATGATGTAATTTGAGCTGGACAATCCGTGCCAGTCCACAGAAATAAGGGGATGAGCTTACTTGTACAAAGACCGTGGTGAACGCGGACACAAAATTTTGGGCCGCTCAAAAATATGGACCAGACATGGGTAAAACCTAAAGTCCCACCCAACCCCTTTTATATATACACAAGATAATGTCTTTTTTCTTCTTTTTTTCCGTCTTAGATCCTCTAAGCAAATATATGGGTTTGGAGACCTTTAAATTTTTATTTTTTTTAGCTTTGTGTTTTATCATAGGAGTAGACTTCTTTAAGATTGTTGAGGGACTCTTGTCTTTTTATTGTCTAAAAACATTGTTTGTATGCTTATAACTAAATTCATATGGAAACTTCAATATATTTTTCTTCATTACACTAATTAGTAGACTTAGATGGTAATTGATATGCTTAAAAATTAGAAAAAATAGAAACTCATGACTAATTAATATACTTACATGGTGTTCCCAACCTACTTCGGTTGCACCCAAGGGCCCATCAGGGGTCCCGTTGCGCGCAACACGTCACCATATTTAACGATCAATTTTTCAAGGCACCATAGACGAATTTGGCGTGCTTTTCCCCCTTGAAAGGGTCGGCCACCTTCCCCATGGGGGGGTCGTCCACCTTCCCCTTGAGGGGGTCGACCATCTTTCCCTTGAGGGGGTCAGCCACCTTCCCCTTCAAGGGGTCGACCCAGTTCCTTTGCACTCATTTGAGCACCATATCGTCCGCCATCACGTGCGCACCATCTCCCTGAAGCCCGTCGAACCCACAGGCCGTCTTCGCGACGCCCGTCGCACTGACTCTGTGACGACCATCGCAAGTGCCCACGCATCGACTCCGTAATGCCCTTCACCCAAGCACCGACTCCACGACACCTGTCACCCGCACGTCAACTCTATGACGTCTATCACCCGTGCGCCATTTCTATGTCATGTGCCCCCGACACTTCACACACTCCGCCACGCCCATGCGCCACGCCTCTGATATAGCCATGCCCCTTGGCTCTCTGTCACACTATCGTGCCCCGACACAATACACACTTTGTCGTTCCCATGCGCCACACCGCTGATACAGCCGCTCCCCCTGGCTCTCTGTCACACTACGCCCTCGACACAATACACACTCTAATGTGCCCATGCGTCGTGCTGCTTATACAGGCACGCCCTCTGGCTCTTTGTCATACTACCACACTTTTTGCGTTGGTCCATCCTATCACCACACCATACACACCTTGCCTTGGTCATGGAACATGCTTCAACCTACTCCCCCAGAGTGTGCAACATCCTGTGGGGATAAACGATTCCTCTAGGACATTATCTCTGTCAGGGAGCTTTTCAACTCCCCTACTGCCAAGTAGACGGCTCCTCGGGGATGTTACCTCGGCCCATCGGGTAGACGGCTCCTCTGGGATGCTACATTGATGCACTTCGAGTGCTCCGATAAAAGGAATCACTCACGGGGATAGGCGACTCCTCCGAGACACTATCTCTACCAGGGAGCTTTTCAACAACCCTTCCGTCAGGTAAACAGCTCCTCCAGGATGCTACCTCGGCCTGTCAGTTAGACGGCTCCTCCAGGATGCTACCTTGACGCGCTCTGAGTGCTTTGGCACAAGGACTCACCCGCAGGATAAGCTCGCTCTCTAAGACACTATCTCCACCAGGGAGTTTTTCAACTCCCCTTCTGCCAGGTGAACGGCTCCTCTAAAATGCTACTTCTACCCGTTGGGCAGGCGACTCTTCTGGGACACTACCTTGGCGTGCTCCAAGTGCTCTGGCAAAAGGAATCACCTACAGGGACAAGCTCGCTCTTTAAGACACTATCTCTGCCAGTGAGCTCTAAGTTCTCCGGCATGAAGACTTTCCTTCTGCCAGGTAGAAGGCTCCTCCGGGATGCTACCTCGGCCCGCGGGATAGGCTACTCCTCTGGAACACTACCTTCATTAGGGTGTCTGTGTGACTGGCCTTTGTGCTTCTGTACTGGGTGCTTGCGTCAGCACCCCTAGGGACTATGAACCCCGGATCACTCCGAGACAGGAGCAGATCTTCGGAGGGCATCACGCCTAGTCTGCCGGCAGTTGGGCGTCGGGTCTTCCCTACCGCTGCCAAGCCTTTGGGACTCTGTAACGGCTTGGACTGGGGGCTAGATCAAAGGGGTTCTCTGGCCACTCCGGTATTATGGGAGCCAATCTTTTTAGACAGGTAGAGCGACACTGTGCAGGCCAATATGCGATTCGACAGTCCGTGGAGCACCAGCAGCTGTGGACCCAGTGTCACTCCCAGGGAGTGTCACGTGTCGGTTAATTACATCATCATCTCAACGTCTATAAATAAAGGTCTTGAGAATTCATTTGGATGGCTCAGATTTTTAGATTTACAGAATTCTTTCTCACATTTTTACTTTCTTACTCTAGAATCCTAGAGAGAGAAACATATAGGACCTTGACTCTGGACCTAAGCAGCGGACTATGAATGTCAATGTGTATTCATCCCGTGCCATCGCCCTCGCAGCATTGCCACCCTCGGGCTCTGTTTGGGAAGCCTTTGGTCTCTGCCCTTGCTCTATCCTTGTTGTGTCTCACATCACCACACTTGGCATCTGACTACATTCCTTGTGGCACCTCCACGTCGACTACGAACCCACTTCCTTGTCATCAGATGATAATTGATATGCTTAAAATTGAGATATCAAAATTAATTTATGATCTTGGATAACCAGTGTGCAGCCCGAGCCCACCAAAATTTTCATGACATGGGCATGAATAGATGTTATTCGGCCTGTAGATGGACTGGGGCAGATATGGGCATGAGTTTTGAAAAGTGGACCGGAGATGATGAGGGTCTCATGCCCGTCCTGCCCGCCCAAATTGCAGCACTAGTAAGTTCAATTTGACTCGAATGAGCATAACAATAATGAATAGAACTACATTTTGCCAAAAAGTCAGCTTACCAAGTAAATTATGTTTAAACTAGGATTCTACATATTACTAGCATTGGAAGGAATTCTCTTTTGTAATGTTGAAAATCTAGCAAAGATTTATATATGGGTTTGACTGATTATTATTTCTCTAATTTCTTGAGTTGCAGTCATCACACTGGTATGGCATTACCACACACAGTGGCGGAGGGAGTGGGGGGCACCGGCCCACCTGCTTTTCCAGATGTTTTGCCGTTTATATGATATATTTTATCACCAAAGGTAAAAGTGACCACCTAAAATTTTGAAAAATACGTAAAGGAGATGTATTCTTGGTCATTTTACATATTAATGTATCTAAAAATTTTAAGGATGGTTAAAAAATATATCCTTTTAGTCATTTAAAATGCTAAACTTATACAAATAAAAGACTTAATTTACGCATAAAGTCAACACAAGAAATTTATTTTTGTTCTCACTCTTTACGGTTTCCAAAGCCTTAATACTTTCAAAGCCTTAAAGGCATATATGTGGACAGGAGAACACCGCCTCTTCCTCAGTTCCCTTATTGCACACCGGCCTTACCTCACAATGGCACACCCTCAACGGCCAACACCACTTGCCAGTCCAGCTCCGGCAGGTCACGGGCTTACAAGTCACGGCACCAAAAGCCCAAACGTCACGGCCTCACATGCTCAGGCAAGCTGCAGAGCCAATTCACTGGCTACTGGCAACACCGCTCATGGACGGTAGTTGTCAGGTCAATTTCTAGACGATGACACTAATGGTCGCCGCTGTCCATAAAAGTAAGGAAAGATCCAGTGATTAATTCTTAAATTTTCTACTTTTCAAAACCTTTCATTTTTTATATCAATTTAGGATGTGACAATTGGGTTTTGGAACTTGCAATTTACAATTAAGAATTGATAGAATTTGGAAATTGGTATTAGTGAAATTGTTAATTTTAGATTGAGATTTTGGTGCCTACCTTAGAAAAAATTTCTGGCTCCGCCACTGACCACACAGATTAACTATATATGTAATGGCTTGACTTTTTTCACCATATCACTCACTGTTTAACCTCTATAAATTTAACAACCAAACTCTTCTGAAAAATGTGCCTCCTTCCCATCCAAACCCTTTATTCCTCCTTCCCATACCATTTAACGTCCAAGTCCTTAGGTGCATACTGTCTTACTTGAAGTTGAAGATGAAGAAGGTGTCTTGTGTTCTTGCACTTGGCACGACGGCGATGTTGCTTTTGTGCCAAGTAAGCGTGCCGAAGGCGGTGACATGCACTGTGGTGGAGCTTGCATCATGCACTTCGGCGTTCACGTCGCCGACACTGTCGTCGTCTAAAGAGTGTTGCAGTAAGCTGATGGAGCAGCAACCTTGCTTTTGTGGGTACCTTAAGGACCCAGCGCTCAAGCGGTTCATAGGCTCCCCGAACGCCAGAAGGATTTCTAATGCGTGCTCGGGTTAATTTTACACTACACTCTGTACTTAGGGGTCAGTTGCACCCAGCAACCCAGGGTTTTAAAATTGGCACCCAACACCAAACAATTCAAAAATCTTGACTTACATCACCAAATGACGGTCAAAATATATGTTGACCAAACGATTGATAGTTTTTTAGGGGCAAAAAGGTCTTATCAATGAACCAAAGCTTACATGTCACCACAATCAACTTTACATGTCCCAATTGGCACTCCACGTCATTTCCCTCCAACGGCTCTCTCCTTCCATATAATATGGTTCAAACGGCTACCTGGGTGTATAGAAGCTCACGCAGATGAGAGTCACGTACACCCACACACATACAGACTCAGACCGTAGCTGCCATTAGAGGGAAGAAGAACACACAAGTTTAACGAGCAAAACACGAAGGTAGGGAGGGGTAGATTACTGTATGGCTTTATAAGTAGGGTTTATTTATAAGTAGGATTTTTTTTTTGTGATTTGGGGATTTTAGGGATTTCGAGCTTGGCTGTGTTGAATTGATGTAAATTGGTTTTAGGGCTTTCAATTACGAGGAACAGGGTGTGGAGATGATTTCTAGTAGCAACTCAATGACTGAAATGGAAAAATGCCATGGCTGCTACTGTGGACCTTCTTGCATAAAGTATGCTAGAATGATGGACAACCCAGGAAGAAGGTTTGTTGGATGTGGCAATTATAAGGCAATTTTATGAGTTTCATCTTTCAAAATTGATTCGTGAAATTTGAAATTAATATGTTGGTGTGTTTGTAGGAAATGTCTTGTGGGTACTTTGAATGGATTGACCCAGAAGTCTATGAAAGAGGGAAGATGTTTGGAAAGAAGATCTTAAATCAAAACTCTGAAATTCGTGGCATTATTGTTGAGAAAAATAGAGTGATTGAAGATTTGAAGAATGAAATTTTAGAAGCTACAATTGAGGAATTGACTGAGAAGAATGAGACATATGCCAAAGCAGTTGAAGATTTGAGGAAGAAGATTAGGTTGAAAAAAAAACAAGTATGGGAAGCCAAAAATAGTGGGAAAATCACAAAGAAGTTGGTGTTTTTATTGCTGGGATTGGGTATTGTTATGTGGTTTTGTGGTGCAAATTGGGGGCATAAATGTGTTAGTGTTGATGCAGATTATGTGCTGGCATTGAAAGAAATGTAATTGCAATGACGGTTTTCTTATGTAATTGCAATGATGGTTTTCTCAAACAATTTGAATGTCTCAAGTGTGATCTTATTTTCCTATGTTATTGCAATGAAGGTTGATTGAAACAATTTGAATGTCTCAAGTGTGTTCTCATTTCCACTGAGTTGGCAAAATGACTGCTGACATAGATACAAAATGGCTGCATAAAATGACTGCAAATACAGTCAAATGGCTGCATAAAATGCCAGCAAATATGTCAAATGGCAGGACAAAATGTGGTTAAAAATGATATGTATTAATATCATTAGTGACTACACAATCAAATGGCTCCACAAAATATGTTCCATATTTTGTGTTAATCAAGCTGCACAAAAAGTGGCCATTACAATTGAATGCCTAAATAAATAACATCTAGTTCCCAAGGCACACAAAGGGGCCTTTTACAAAAGATTGCCTAAATACAATTACTTCCTATGGCACAAAAATGGGCCTATGTATCATCATCTATTGACCACTGCAAAAAAAAAAAAAAAAGGGCCTATGTATCATCATCTATTGACCACTGCAAAAAAATTGTCAACCCTTTTTACAAAAATTGTCAACCCTTTTTACTAGTAAAGACCAGCTTCTTGCTACTTTTTTTTTTCTTGTTTCCAGCTTGTAGAAGTGATGCTAGTGACACTGTCTTCTGACCATTCCATGTCAACCTTGATTCTTCTATCCTAACCCCACTGATTTGCACTGATCTTGGGACAGGTGGTGGAACTCTAGGTGTAGCCCTTGTCTCCTGAAAGTATGTGTTTATGACAGGTTCAACATCATCTTCATCCCGAGGACGTGAAAACAAAGATAAGTCTTGCATTAATAACTTTTAAGGAGTGGCAAATAAATTATATTGTCATTACCAGGTTGGTTGCTTGCTCACATTCATCTGTTGCTGGAGCCACATTATAAAGTAATGACTTCCTTTTATTCTACAAAAAAGGAAGTTACGCACTGTATTACTAACCAAAATGAAAGAATACTAAACAACCTCACTTACAGTCCTTGTAGTCCTTCTAACAGGTAGTTCTGGCATAGGGGGAATAAAAAGAGGAGTTATGTGCATACTTGGTCCAAGTGCACTTCTAGGATTTTCCTATTCACAAAAAAATATATATCAATATTTAAAAAATATAGTGGTAAATAAAATACAAAAAGCACAAAATCCAGTAAATACTTACAGTCATTGTAGCCATTCCTGGCTGTGTTGGTTGAGTGCATGATAGAGCATCTTCCATGGCTGCCTGACTTGAAGCAATCTCATCTACCCCATGGCCAGTTTGTGGTTCAGGGCCATCTTGGGGTTGAGGAACATTTTGCCCCTCTTTATTTCCCAGTGGTGCTGTGCAAGTCCTAGAATTATGATTAACACCTTTGCATCTACTACACCTGACTCCTGTAAGGCCCCTCCTCAGTTTTAGAGAATGGGTAGCATTAGCCCTTGGTTCATCTGCTTGTCTCCTCCTAGCAGTGGATGATCTACTAAGCTGGGGCTCAGATACAGGTGGTAATATTGAGGGCAATCTTATCCTGGGCCATAGATCACTAATGTTCATAGGGAAAACCATTTGCTCATATCCTTTCATGAAGGTGCTTTTCCTGTAACAGTCAGCAACATACTCATCTGGCATGACACCATTGTGATACATTGCTGCCACAGCATGTACACATGGGATGCCTGTCAAATCCCATGCCCTACAAATGCAAGTGTGAGAATCCAAATCTACAGTAAACTGATCCCTCTTGTCATAGTTAATTGGTAAATTCCTCTTCCAGACCAGGTTGCAGTAGCCCAACCAGCTGCCTTCTTTATATTATCTAACTTCTTTACAACTCTAGGTGTAAAAGGGCCACCACTGAGCTTCTTCCTCATTGATTCTCTTTGCAACATCATTCTCTTCATCAGGTACTCCCTAATCACCTTAAGACACTGTATTATTGGTTTGTCCCTTGCATCCAATATACTACTATTAAAGCTCTCACACAAGTTATTACATAACAGGTCACACTTAAGGAAAGTCCTAAAGTTTGACCTAGAACAATGTGAAGCTGGTTTATCTGCCAACCACTGCCATGCTTCCTCACTTATTGTTCTAAGCCTCTTCATTTCCTTGTCAAACTATTCCACATAACTTGCATTCCAAAAATGTTCCTTGTATGTCAACCCCTTAAACCCTGCCTTCTTGAAGTTATCATACAAATGCTTTGCACAATGTCTATGTTCAGCTTCTGGCATAATAGCATTTAATGCATTTAGTAAACCTTTCCACTTACCTGAAATAAAGGTCCATCCGCTTGGGTTGATTTTAAGGTCATCTACAAGCAACTCAACAAACCATCTCCAAGAACTAGTGCACTCACTCTCAACAATTGCATAAGCAACTGGAAACATTCCATTGTTGGCATCAATGCCAACAGCAGTAAGAATCTGCCCCTTGGTTGCACCTTTCAAGTGATAATTATCTAACCCTATTAAGGGTCTGCACTGTTCTAGGAATCCCTTTTTAAGACCACCAAGACAGATATAGATTCTTTCAAAGACAGGTTGTTCCCCACTATTGTGTACCTGCAAATCAACAGTAGTCCCAGGGTTGGTCCTTTTCAATTCCTCAGCATAGTCCCACAGTTGTGCAAACTGCTCCGTGACACTTCCTTCAATTAGAACCATTGCCTTTTTTTTTCTAGCCTTGTAGCCCTTCCACTTAGACACATTGGCAACCTCTTCAACTTGACTTCTGAATGCCTGCACTGGCCATGTGGGATTACTTCTCCACTTGTTCATATACTGCTCTAACAGAAAGTTAGAGGTTGCATATCTAACATTATGGCTTCTAACATAAGTGTGCTCTAGGCCAACTCTTTTTATCTAAAATGTATCTTCATCATGTTTCAGGGAAGCCAAAATCTCCCATGGACATGTCCCTGTTTTGGGCTCACACACAACTAACACCCTCCTCTTCTCAGATTTCTTGAACTTTACTAACTATTTTCCATGCTTTAAAACATGTGCCCTGACAGCATTTTGGAAATCACTCTTATCCCTAAAGCACATCCCAACCTCAAACTTAAAATCAACCATAGTCTCAGCATCTCTGTAGTTCAACCATGTCTTGTTAAAGACTGAAAAATAGGAGTCATACCAGAGCCCTCATCATCTGACCCATGCAAACTCCTGGATGCAGTGTCATCATCTCTACAGTCTGGATCAATATAATTATCTGCTTGATCTAAAGTCTCAGTCACATCTTCATCTATATTTTGATGATATAATGTATCATCATCAACCTCAACCCCAACCTCATCCATTCTATAGTCAACATCCTCATAATCACCATCAGAATCTTCTTCACATGTAGACCCATCATGGTCATGTTCTTCTTCAACCCTAGCATTGCTAGTATCCAAAATTCCTTCTTCAACCCTAGCATTGCTAGTATCCAAATTTCCTTTTTCAACCCTAGCATTGCTAGGATCCAAATTTCCAATGTCAACCCTAGCATTGCTAGGATCCTCATTTCCTTCTTTAACCCTAGCATCATCATTACTTTTTTCAACTATATCATTGGTAGCATCCTCAATTATTTCTTCAACTGTAGCATTGGAAGCATCCTCATTCATTTCGTTCTGATTTTCTTTTACAACTCTAGCATGCATGTTATTCTCATGTTCTTCTTGAACCATAGCATTGATAGTATTCGCATGTGTGATCTCAACTCTAGCATTGCAAGTAACCTCAGGTCTTTCTTCAACTCTAGCATTGCTAGCATCCTCATTGCTAGTATCCTCTTCATTATCTGAATCATTATCATATGTGTAATCATCTAGATCAACCACTTCCACATTTTTATTTCCACTACCCTGCCCACCAACAAGCTGCCCTGTGCCTGCTGACAATGCTTGAAAATTTTATGCATGAAGTACAAAAACTTCTATCACCATCCTAGGGGGTAGCAACTCTGTCATAGTCAATATATTAGGTCATTGGCTAAAAATATTAAGCCATCATCTAAGGTACACCCAAGGGTCAGGTACACAAACCCTAAACAGTCACCATATCCCACCTTCCTAAGCATCCTAGTAGTAGTTGTATGTTCATCCTGTTTGAATCTACATTGTCAAAATAAGTCAACCTTCCACCCAAATATATCTTCTTTCCAACATTATGCATTTGTCCACCACTCCACAATTTCAGAGTGAAGTATGACATGGCAGGACATATTGTATCAATGCACTACAACACAAGACATATTGTATCAATACACTACAAGACATATTGTATCAATACACTACAATACATATTGTATCAATACACTTTACAAGTCTTTTAAACAATTCAAAATTTCAGTTCACTGACATAGTGGTCCTAAAATTGGAAAAGCATGTCAATTTTTATTGAAAATGGTCGACTGCCACCCCCACCCCCCAAAAAGATCGTAAAATAGTTAGTAATCCAAAAAGTTAAGATTTGAGAAGCATAATACTGGTATATGTCCCTCATGTACAAACCCCCAAATGTAAACAATAACTATAATCCCCAAACGTCAACATTGAAACCCTAACATGCACATATACCCTAACAATTTTGGGAAGAGCAAAAACCCTAATCGGGCATTTAAACAATTTTGGGAAGAGCAGAAACCCTAACAAACTATAAAGGATGCTTACCGTAATCGGGCGTGTAAACATCGTCAGCGAATAGATCATCTTGCAGGTCGAACAACTCCATCTCCCTGTGAATCGCCAATCGAGATGCCCCTCGAACAAACAGTTGGGAAATTTTGTAATTGGGGATTAGTTAGGGATTTCTAATTTACCATTTGAGGGATATGTGGAAAGAGATAGAGAATAAGGGCTGTTGGAGGGAAATGACGTGGACAGCCAATTGGCCATTTGTCACTAATTGGGATGACATGTAAGCTTTAGGGGCAATAATCCCATTTTGCCCCTGAAAAACTAACAGCCGTCTAGTCAACAGGCAGTTTAACTGTCATTTGGTGTTGGGTGCCAATTTTAAAATCCTAGGGTGCTGGGTGCAACTGACCCCTAAGTACAGGGCGTAGCATAAAATTAACCCATGCGTGCTCTGTCCCTATTCCTAAATGCTGAAGCTAGCTGAAAAGTGAAGAGTACTAGCAAAAAGAAGGTCAACATTAATGTGTTAGAGCTATTTTCTATTAAAGATAGAGCAGAGGACAAGCATTAGTGCAAAATGTACAACCGAGTAAAACTTGATTTGGTCTAAAATGAAAAAATTGCTCAGCATTTTGTCATCCAAAGAATGTTATATGGTTAAGTTGTTATTGTTACTTTACATTACTCTACTTACGATTTTTGACAAAACTATGTACCTCATATTAAAGCACGCGACTGCTTATAAAAAGAGTAATCAATTTGACAAAACTCAGATCCGACTAATGAAAAGCCTATATGTTATGTACTTTGCAATTTAAAGATGGTCATTGACCAATGCAATATTCGTTATAAGCAGCGCACTGAAGGATGGAACTTGTTTCCTTTTCAAATTTATAGAGTACAAGGTATCTGTGCACCAATACAAGTAACATTTATGTGGTTAGCCATAAAAAAGGTTTCCTAACGGTACAACCTATGTTCGTGCCTGTGGCTTTGTTGTGCAAAAACTAATGCTCTGTTTGACAACACTTTCAGTTTTGGTTTTCTGTTTCCAAAAAAATAAAAACTAAAACTAGTTTAATTTTTTTTACAAAAACAAGTGAGTGTTTGATTACCAAGTTTTTATTTTGAGTTTTTTCTTTGGTGGTGGTTTGCGGTGGCGGTGGTCGACGATGGTGGTAGCCTGCTGTCCACGGTGGCAGGCGGTGGTTGGTGACTGCCGGCTGCCGGTTGTGGGCGGTGGCTGCCGGCGGTGGGAGGGTGGTGGTCTCAAAATAAAAACTAAAATTGAAAATCGAAACTCATTTTTAGAGTTTTCAAAAATAACCCTAATTTAAAATTGGTTTTTTAAGCTAAAAAAAATGAAAACTGTCCGCCAAACGGGCTTATTTTTTTCCAGTTTACAAAACTGAAAAAAAAAAAAACTCTATCAAACGGGGCTTAAGCCTTGTTGAATTTATGCTTTGCCAAATTTGAATTAAGTGTATCAAAAAGCCTCCCTTCCCCTGTTACCTAATACGCTTTCGACAATAAAACACCACCGCCGCTCTCTCTCTCTCTCTCTCTCATATGTTGCCTCCTAGGAGTTGAATCGATCAAACCTTTTCCCTTCACGCCTTGGTTAAGTAATTGTTTCTTTGGTGCAACCAGTTACTGAATGCGTTACCGTTTACGTCAGGGGCTGACCAGGGAGTGTAATTGGAGGAGGGACCAAAAAGACATAAAAAAGGAAAGACTGACCACTTACTCACAAGAATTTGGAAGGTTCAAGTTCACAAAAAATATGAAAAATAGAAAAAAAAATAAATTTAGAAGTGGTTCATGAAGCCTTCACAAGAAAATAGAAACATAAATCTTAGAAAATTAACTTTTATAATTTGTACAAATCAAAGTCACCAATTATCGAATCTACAGTAAACGTCTCCACAATATATTTCTCAATGTACACAATCAAAGAGTTCGTGAGAAAGTCATCATCTATCTTCCTTCGGAGTTGAGTTTTCACCGAAATGCTCGTTTAGTAGTTGCACTAACACTCACTTTGAGTACTAATTACATAATTTAACTTTTCATAATAAATTATTTAACTTGGATAGATTAGTAAACAACAAATCACTAATCTTACATAAAAAAAAAAAAGCTTAACCAGTACGTGTATACATGAATTAGTATATATGTATTAGTAATGATGACAATAGTGCACGTATATGTTAATATACAATAAGAATTTAAACACAAAAAAATTATTATTTTTCCTTGTAATCTGGAGATTTGGAATTTGAAAGAATGAAGATAGAGTAAGGAAAAACAAAAAATAAGGCTGTGACGGTGATGGTACAAAAAAGTGTAAAACTCAACAAAAAGAATTACTAGTACATTAATTTTGCAATACAACGATATTTTCGTACACATCAAATATGAGTACACATAATATGAAAACGTTAGAAAAACTTGAAAAAAATTTGAAGGGCGAGCGTGACCCCCACGACCCTTCCTCTGGTTCGACCCTGATTAATGCTGTATAAAAATACCGAATTGAAAACAAGAAATTCATACGGTAAAGTATAGATGCAATTTTGGTGGGAAGTATATAACCCCATTCAAGTATCAACTCTGAAGGACTAGTAACCCATATTTGAAAACTCGGAACGACAAAGATTAGTGCTTCGAATCCTCTTCATTTAGATATTTATATTTATGTAACGATTCAACTCAACGTACGTTTACTACTTTGCCATCAACACTCGTGAGTTTACAAATGGGGTTCGAGTGAGCAATCAGAAAAACTGCGTCTTAGGAATTTTGCAGACTATCGCCTGCTTTCGGATTTGGTAATCCAACTTCATGCTTAGCTTGTAACCATTGCTCTTAATGACTTAAATGGATCTGCCCAAATTGACAATCTCCCGAGTGATGCAGTGTTGATTTTTGTTGCTTGCCTGGAACCTTTAAAAGTGATTACCAACCCCTGTTAATTGACATTTGCATTTCGTTGTTTACCAACCATTTTTTTCTCTACTAAAGATTTAAAAAATTTTGCTAAAATATGTTAGTGATAAACATGGAGGGCATATGGTAAAAGGTGAGAAATCATTATAATCATGGTGACAAATTGTTGAAATCATCAAAACTTTTTTTTTAACATTAAAAATAATCCAGGTACGATTTGACCTGGGCGCGTATGGAACAATGGTTAGAATTACGTTACACCAAATAGTCAGCTTAAGATGGAAATTATGTTCAACCCAATGTTCTACACATTATATGCATTTGAAGGAACTTTTTTTGGATTGTTGAAATTCTAGCAAAGAGCTTCAATATCTCGGTTCTTTTGACTGTTTGGTATTGATCGAATTTCTTGAGTTGCACATTGGATGAACTTTACGTCCAATTGTTTGACTTTATTCACCGCATCACTCGCTTTTCCTTAGTTTCAATACCATTTCTCATCCAAGTCTTCCATTCCTCCTTTCCATACCATTTATCATCCAAGTTCTTAGGTGTATACTGCTTTTCTTGAAGTTGAAGATGGAGAAGGTTTTTTCTATTCTTGCACTTAACATGATCGCTGTTATGAAATCGCTCTAGATAAATAAGTATAGAACACGATAATCAAACAAGAGAACAAAAGAAATCTGAGAGAACTCAAATCCACTTTTCACAAGTCAGATTTACAATACTCCCTCATGTGTATCTCTCTATTGTTTTCCTACTCAAGGAACAACTCTTCTCTCTTGTCTTTAAACACAATACAAGACAGCTTACATATACTTAAAAAAAGCAGTGATCTTCTCTGTGCAACCAATGTGGGATAAGATGTCTTATATACTCAAGGCCAAGTTGCAATCTTCCTTGAGTAACCAATGTAGAACATAAGTACAAGACATATATTAACAATCTTCACCTTGGCTTGTAGTAACAAACCACTCCATAAGAAAAGTGCAATATGTCTTCAGTACCTTCTTCAGGTACTCTACGTTGCATCCCTCTTAAAGGCAGGGATGTACTCTACGTTGAACTCAGCAAGAGAGGAGATGAATCAATTTCAAGCAATGCTTGAACTTCTCTGTCGTGACTATTTTTGTGATCATATCAGCTACGTTATCATTAGTGTGAACCTTGTGCACTACAATCTGTCTAAAATTAATCCATTCTCGGACCCTATGATAACATACATCAATATGATTGGTCCTTGCATGGAAAACTTGATTCTTTGTCAAATTCATTGCACTCTGACTATCATATTGTAACAAAACACCACGCTGCTTGAAGCCAAGCTTCTCTACCAATCCCTTCAACCATAATGCCTCCTTAGCTGCCTCAGTCAATGCCATGTATTCTGCCTCCGTAGTTGATAATGTTGTAATAGACTGTAACACTGATTTTGAGCATATCAGTCCTCCATAGAATGTAAGAATATATCCAGTCGTGGACCTCCTGGAATTCAAGTCCCCAGCATAATCAGAATCCACAAAGCCAGAGACCTCACCTCTTACCCCATCACGATCAAACATGATGCCAAAGTTGGTCGAACCTTCTAGGTAACGGAAGATCCACTTCACTGCATCCAAATGCTTTTTTCCTGGATTTCTCATTATCTGCTGACCATACTAATTGCATGTGATATATCAGGTTCCATACACACCATGGCATACATAAGACAACCAACCATATTTGCATATGGTACTCAAGACATATACTCAACATCTTCCTCTGTACTACGACATAGTTGTGAGGATAACTGAAAATAAGCTCCCAATGGTGTACTAACCGGTTTAGCGTTGAGCATACTAAACCTCTCCAGTACTTTTTTAACATAACTTTTCTGAGTTACCCACAACTTTCCTGCTTTTTGATCTCTATGAATCTCCATACCATGGATCTTCTTGGCAGAACCAAGATCCTTCATATCAAACTCCCTGCTCAACAATTTCTTCAAGTGCAGAATATGAGACTTACTCTTTGCAACAATTAACATATCATCCACAATAATGTAAGAAAAAATAGTGAATCATCATCAAGGACTCGATAATACACACAACAATCATACTCACAGGGAGAGTAACCATGAGTTACCATAATGTGTCGAATGCTTGTACCACTGCAGAAGAGACTGTTTCAAACCATACAAGGACTTTTTCAGCTTGTACACATAGTCCTTCTTCCCAGGCTCTATAGATCCCTCGGGTTGCTGCATGTAGATCCTCTCCTCCAAATCACCATGGAGGCAAGTAATCTTCATATCAAGCTGTTCCAACTCCATATTATGTGCTGCTACAATGAAAAATATCAATCTGATAGAAGTGTGCTTCACCACTGCTGAAAAGATCTCATTATGATTAATTCTCTCTTTTTGAGAATACCCTTTTGCCACCAGTCTTGCCTTATACTTCTGATCTTCCTTTTTCCTTAAACTCACTTGCATCCAATAGCCTTCACACCCTATAGAAGTTTTACTAATTTTCAAGTGTGATTCTTCCGTAGAGATTCCATCTCCTCATCCATTGCTGTCAACCACAAGTTACTATCCTCTGCCTTGATAGCCTCGTTATAACTTGTAAGATTTACATTTTCCACGATTAGTGCAAACGAGACCAAGTCCTCAAAACCATACCTTTGAGTTGGTTTCTTGGTAGGTGGCTCTCTATCTCTAACTAGATTCCAAGAATCGATAGGATGCTCCTCTGGATTCTCTAAAGATTGCTCATCTGTAGATTCATTAGCTAATTTTGTTCTCTGCTCATGCAACTCTATCTCCACTATGTGACCTTGCCTCTTGCTAGAAGTTGCATCCGTATTCAACATTTGTGCTTCATTGATTAGCACATCTCTACTGATCACCTTTTTTTTTTTACCTCTGAAGCCCATAACCTATATCCTTTTACCCCTTCCTCATATCCAAGAAATATACATTCTTTCGACTTAGGATCAAGTTTGGATCATTCTTCATTTTGAAGGTGAACATACACAGGACAACCCAAAATTCTCATTACAGAAAAATTAATTATTTACCAGACCATACCTCCTCGAAAACTGATTAATGGCAAATGATGGAGAACTGTTGATCAAGTAACAAGCTTTGTTAATAGCTTCAGTCTAGAAACTCTTAGGCAAACTTGTATTCAACCTCATGCATCTAGCTCGCTCCAGTAAGGTTCTGTTCATTTTTTCAGCAACCCCATTCTGCTCTGAAGTCCTCTTCACTGAAAAGTGTCTGATGATATCCTTATCTTTACAGAACTGCAGAAACTCCTCATCCTTATATTTCATGCCATTATCTGATCTAAAGTACTTAAGCTTCTTACCCATCTGATTTTCAACTCTAGCCTTCCATTGTTTAAACACATTGAAAACTTCAGACTTATGCTTCATAAAGTACACCCATACTTTCCTTCAGCATATAGTTCAAAACACCTTTACTACTACGAGAAGCAGCTTTAAAACTAACTCATTTCTACTTCCCAAATTCACAAAATTTGCAGAAGTCTAGCTTACATGATTTCACTCCCCGTAGCAGCTTGCGTTTGTGAAGTTCCCGCATACCTCCCTCACTCAAGTGTCCCAACCGTTTATGCCATAACTCAGAGTTATCATTGCTAGAACCTGCATGAGTTGATACTAAAGCTCCACACATAACTGTGTTCCCTATCTGTCTATACAAATTTTCAATTTTCTGACCTTTCATTATCACCATGGCACCTTTGCTAACTTTCATGACTCCACCTTTTATAGATACTTTGCAATCTATAGAATCAAGTGTGCCTAAGGAAATCAAATTCTTCTTTAAGTCAGGTATGTACCTTACATCATCCAGAGTTCTCACAACCCCATCAAACATTTTAATTTTAATGGTACCTATCCCCATGACTTTACAAACAGCGTCATTACCCATTAACACAGTACCACCATTACATGGAGTAAGACAATCAAACTATTCCTTATGTGGGTACATATGAGACGAACATGCAGAGTCAAGAAACCATTCCGTAAAAAAACTGTTGTCTCTAACCAATAAGAGATTACCTTCTTGCTGCTCAACCAAAAAAACCAAGTAGAGATCACCATCGCTGCTTTTGCCATCTTCTTCAGCAACATTAGCACTGTTCACATGTTTCTTTATGTTCTTCTTCTCCTTTCTTTCTGGACACTTCCTTGTAATGTGACCAATCTCTTTACAATACCAGCAGTCAATGCTGGACTTGTCCTGCTTTCTACAAGACTTAGGCCTGTCTTTTCCATGTCTTGGATTTCTGCTTCTCGATCGACCTCTGCCTTTTCCATGACCATTCTTATTTTTAGACCTTACCATCATACCTTCGTCTTGACAGCTTAAACTCGTCCCATTAACTCTGCTCGAGTCCATAAGAGCCGACATAATATCATTAACAAGCAATGTCTCCTTTCCAATAAGCAACGTAGTCTTCAAGGTCTCATATGATTTTGGAAGCGAAGATAACAACAAAATTGCTTGCTCTTCCTCCCTGAGTTTAACATCTATACTTGATAATTGGGACATCAATCAGTTAAATTCTGATATATGGTCACCTGAATCTGAACCTTCATCCATCCGTAATTGGTATAGATCTTTCATCAGATATAACGATTCGACAATGATTTTGACATATATATCTTCTCCAATGTCTGCCACAGAGCTATTGGAGAAGTCTCTGTCAAAACCTAGTACTTAACTGTTGGATCAAGCGCTTACCACTCGGCCAAAAGTTATAGCTATTAGCAAGGGTGCAACTTTATTTCCTTAAAGTTTCTCATAACCGCATCTAGCATAAGGAGCTGCACCCATCCCATAATAGGTGCCATGGCAGGGATGTTAAGCCCATCGAATCCTAAGGAAGACGCTGACCAATTTTAAGGCTAACATTAACCTTCGGGGCTAGATTCAACCGTATCGTAGATACAACTTTAGCCCGTAATTCATCCCAATCATCCTGATCCATCGACTCTGGCTTATTCCCCAGGCTTGAGCAAGCCTTGTTGTACAAGGATATCCTTCACTATGCTCTGTCATATGCCAAAAATCATCTTCCCATCAAGTTGTTCACAGCCATACTCATGGTCGTGTTGTGTGACATATTTATCCTCTCAAATCAATTTCAATTTTGCCCAAAAAATGAATCTGAAATGCTCTGATCCCACTTGTTACGAAATCACTCTTGATAAATATGCATAGAACACGATAACCAAACAAGAGAACACAAGAAATCTGAGAAAACTCAAATCCACTTTGCACAAATCAGATTTACAACGTTCTATCACGTGTCTCAATTATTTTCCTACTCAAAGAATGACTCTTCTCTCTTGACCTTAAGCACAATACAAGACAACTTACATATACTTAGAGAAAGCAGTGATCTCCTCTATGTAACCAATGTGGGATAAGATGTCTTATATACTCAAGGCCAAGTTGCAATCTTGTTTAAGTAACGAATATGGGACATAAATACCAGACATATATCAACAATCACGATGTTGCTTCTGTGCAAAGTGAGTGTGACAAAGGCGGTGGAATGTGATGTGGTGGAGCTTGTGACATGCACTCCGGCATTTACGTCGTCAGAGCCACCGTCTAAAGCTTGTTGCAATAGGGTGAGGGAGCAGCATCATTGCTTCTGTGAGTACCTTAAGGACCCATTGCTTGAGCCGTTTATAGACTCCCCGTACGCTTGAAGGGCTTTCAAAGCATGCTCTGTTCCTGCTCCTGAATGCTAAAGCTAGCTGAAAAGTGTAAAAGTAGTAGCAACAGAGATCTAAGAAGGTCAACATTAGTATGTTCGATCTATTTTTGTTAAAGATAGAGCAGAGGACAAGCGTTAATGCAAAATGTACTATCGTGTAAAACTTTATTTGGTCTAAAATGAATAAACTGCTCGGCATCTTGCCATCCAATAACAATAAATTGCACTGATATGGTTAATTTGTTGATGTTCCTCATGTTGATCTAATTGTGATAATTTATCAATACTAGTAGCAAGGCACGTGCGTTGCACGTTTTCAATCATGATTTCATGTAAGAACAATCTTCTATTTTTTAAAAGATCAATAGAGGAAAAACGAATGAGTCATACCGGCTTTCAATAGACGTTATCTCTGGATCTTTTGTGCCATTTTGTTTATAAATATGCTTTTAAGTAAAATTTAAAAGGAAATAAAATACTTTTTTCAAAGAGGATGAGCAAAAAGTATACATATTAAAGCATATTTTTCTCAATTAAAAATGTGTCACAAAATACAACATTATCTAGTGTAATACTTGCAAATTACAATATTAGTTATTAAAAAGTTTACAAAATTACCAGAAAAAGGATTGTCATAAAAAATATATAAATCATATCCAAGAATGAATAGTAAGAAACAAATCTTAGGTTCAAAATTACTGACAAAACCTTAGTCTATAAAGCAACCTGTATCTCCATTGCTCTTGTAACACTCCAAAATTTTCGGAGCATTATCTGATCAATCCATCAAATCCTCAATTGTCCAATTAATTCAGTACTACAAATGATAACCCAACGACATTCATATCAGAGCACTACAGTCCATCAACTAACTTAACAAACTGTCTCAAAACAATGATAAAGTACTTAAATTATCAAATTACACAACGGTTCTCTAGCAAGGCTCAAATAACAATATTGTAAAAACATAATCTACTATAAGATTTAAGCTCGTCCGTCCCAAAATCTTACTGACGGTTATTTCCTGCAGAAAGGAAATAGAAAAGGGAGTGAGCTTTCGAGAGCTCAGTAAGGTCACTCAAAAATCCAGGAAAAAGAATACAAATGATCATCAGATTCACTTCAAAACGTAAAGGGAAGAGATTCAACTCAATCCCTAAAACATATATAGAGATAGAAACAATTTCAATCACACTGAAACGATGCTGATGATATTGAACATGAGTATAATGCAAAGCCACACAGGCAGTGCAGGGAAATCACTTAGCAAAGCCACAAAGGTGATGCTCAATAACACTGTGGTTACATATGCATATGAACACTAGCTAGACCCTTAAGGTACTAGCATCTCCCGACAATAACAGACCATCCTTATATCACCCCCGATACAGACCATCCTTATAACTCCTCGATACACTAACTCATGTCAATATGCAGAATGCAATAGTCGATAATACAATGAATAAATCGATGCACAATGAGTAATAAATTTCGAGCATCGATAAGGATTTACAATAATAAACGTGTAAGGCTCAAAATAGGGTATTAAGGGCAATCAATGCAATTTCATAACAATTATAAACTGAGTCCAATGAAAGCTTCAATAACAATTTAGAAAGAAGGTTTACGATATCAAATAGAAGAAATAGGGTTTCAGAAGAAATCACTTATCTCGATCTAAGTTGTTGAAGCTAAAAATGCTCTTGATCAAATCCTCGGAGTTAACCTAGGTCGACACAGTCATTTATCAGAACACTATCTATACACTTAATTATAAACCTAATAATATAACTATCCACAACGTACTTATTTCTCTACCCAGAACGATAAAATTCGGAACAAGTTTCACACACGGCCAACCTATCTCATGATTCGTTACACTCCCCAAGACCTAGAATTATCCCAAAAATGTTCTAATCGTTCATGAAACATTATTTATAGCTTAATATAGCATATGAGATAAAAATATATATATAATTTTTGAATATTTTTTTATTATTTTTGAATTAAAATAATTTTCTTAAATACACTAAAACTAATAAATTCCCATAATTTCTTCTAGTTGGAAATAGAGGCTCACAATTTTTGTAACAGCTTCAAAAGACTTATAAAATTTATTGAAATAAAATTAGAAATTAAAAGGCATTAAAACTATTTTAAAATTTTTTATTTTGTTAAATCCAATGCAATAAAGAAATGATAGTAAATGAACTCTAAAAATCAGCAAATTTATACTGAGTCTTTATTATACTATAAAAACATTACTATAATTTTTCCCATAACATTTTCAGGGTTTAAAGGCTCCAAAATAATTTTACAAATCTGAAATTATAGAAAATACTAAAACTACATGTTATTTCAGAACATTACGAAATTTTGCCGTAAATTCTAATATGGCCTAAAATACTATACTGTTAAATTTCGTATGCTAACGATCACTGTATAGTTTTCATTGCTCTCGTCGTGTCTAACGCTAACTAAAATACCGGATCCCCGCTTCCCTTCTTTTTCCTTCTGCACCCAATTTCTAATTCCCTCACATACCACTCACAAACCTTGCAAATTTCACTTAGCACATGTGCACCCAACACACCCACGCAACAACACTTGTACACACATCACTCACACACATGCACTCAGCCATTGTCACACACACACCCACACTCAAATACCCATAACCACACAGCATTTCCTCTCCACACCCAATCCAAAGTACACAGCCAGTCTCCTTTTTTTTTTCCTTCCATTCCTCCCACCTGCTTCACTCTTGCAAATACACAATATCACTCACACTTGCACTCAGCAAACACACAGGTACCCCCATTATCTTCCTCTTTTTGTACCTATTTCATCTCTTACACACCCACTGCCTCACGGCAGTGGGTTTTCTCCCATTGTTTTCTCCTTTTTCTTCTTTTCTATTAACACCCTCACACTATGGCCTTCTCCTTCCACACCCACTGTTATCCCACGACAGTGGGTCTTCCCCCTTCTCTTTTCTTTTCCAGTTCACCCACATACCCATTTGTGGTCGCCCCACACACACACACACACACACACACACACACACAGGTCCAACTTTTCACTCAGCTAATCTTTTGCCACTTACACTCCCAAACAGTTTACCCATACATTCACTTCCTTCACACATGTATACACACTACATGTACACATATACATGCATACAACACACATACAACACATTGTCTCACTGCCGTGTTCTCTCTCCCTTGCCCATCCACATGCACACATCAACCCACAATGCACACACTCTTGTGACAGCTACCATTGCTGCCCCTTCACGCACAGCACAAAGACAGCCATGACAGCCCTTCTCACGGCACACACTACACAAAAATCCACACACATGCTGCCGACGGCAACCTCTCCATTGCACCCTCATTCTGACTGCTTCACGGCAGTTCTCAACCACACTCACACACACTTGTACGCACACTCAAAACCACACGCACACAGCTCTTTCTCTTTTTCGAGCTCGCATGCCCACAGCCCTATCATGGCTGTCTTCTCTCTCTAAAACCAATCATCCACGAATACACAACCCACATAATCTCATGGTATCCTCATCCAAGGTCACCCCATTCACAGATCTTCACAAAAACATCGAGACCCATTTACTTCTCTCAGCCAACTACGTATATATATGTTATATATATAACCATCACACGTATGAATTTAAAACTTTTCCATTACCCTGTAATTCACGGCTCCCTCACCCGCGTACACATGGCTGCACACCCAGCCCCTTAATCCCCTAAAACACTGAAAAAATTGAGAGAAAGAGGAAACAACTTATGGAAAAAGCTTCGCCGAGGACAAATTTCCCTTCGATCTCTTCCCTTCTTCTCTATCTCTCTGAATCTCTCTCTCTGGCAATGGTTGTGACGGCTGAAGGAGTCTTGGACGGTTGCCAGAGATTGCTAAATATTTATACCTAAAATAAAAACCCTAGTTATAGAAAGACAAGAAAACCCTTCTCATCTTTTATCGCTAAATCTCATACCCGAATTTATAATTTTCGAAAATGGTCCAACAATATATCTTTATGATAATTTATGCGTTAAGAAAATTTATCAACAAGTTATTATGATTTCTCGTTTGATAAGACGTCGCTAATAAGTAGACCGTTACTAAAATTTGATTGTCACTAAAAAATATTTCAATGCGAGAATACACATCGACGTATATATATATATATATATATATATATATATATATATATATATATATATATATATATATATATATATATATATATCGTCGCTAATAAATATACCGATATTAAAAGAGAATTTTGATTGCCGCTAAAAGCTGTCAATAAAAATTCGATAACGCTAATTGTCACTAAACACTTCAATCAGTATTACAAATAACTGCTAACATTAAATTATTGATTATTATTTCTAAAATAAATTTGTCGCTAAGTGTCATAAACAATAATGCTCAGCTTCCTCTAATCTACAGCATTTCGTTTTAAAAAAATATGTCGCTAAAGTTAACCAAAAAATATTGCTCACCAAATCGTCGAAAAAGGTCAAATGAATAACTAATTTAATTTTTTTTTTTACAATAAAACCGGCATAAATTTTTTTTAGGGTGTTACAGCTCTAAACAAACAATAGGTTTTGAATTTAAGTATAAATAATTGAATAAAGGCAACAACATGTTTTCACTTAAAGTAACGCAAGCTAGCTCTTCCTATTTTCTATATGTGGATACAATATGATTCCATGCCTTCATGTGAAGAATTTACATTTAATGAAGGTTCAAGTATTAGTTTTGACAGCATAAAAATTGCTTACCTTGACGAGTACTGTGTTTATAACATTTGCATTTCATTCTTCCTCTGCATAATATGTAAGGGATATTAACGTGCTTCCTCAAGAGCTCGTGCCTTAGGCATAACAATGGTTTATCTTTGCACGAACCCCTTAACCCACCATTGAAATGCTACTTTATGGTATTATGGCTTCATCTTATTTAAAAAAATGCAATGAAAGAAGGCACATTATATTAGATGATCTATTAGGAAAGTTGATTAAAGAAAACATGTATGACTTAAGAAGGTGGAAATGTGGCATGTTTTACGGCTCGAAGGCATTAGCAACAATGTTTCAAGCTAGAAAGACACACACCTAAAGAGGTTTCGCTAGTACGAATAATGGAAAGTATAATTGTGAAAATCAACAAACTTCTTAATGCGTAGCAATAATCAAACGGAAGAAAGATAAAGTTTGTGAAATAATCAGGAAGTACGTATGTATGGTAAATAAGTTCAACTATTAGCAAAGCTAACAATGGTAGAGGAAAGGAGATGAGGCGTCGGAAGAGCTAACCAAGTGTCTACTGTCAATGAATATTTGACGAATGATGCAACATGAGTAGTATATCCATTAAAGGCTCATTTATCTTTTGATTTCCTCTGTGACCGGTAAAAGAAGAAATTTGGGTAGATAAGGAGTATCAGGATCTCCTCGAAATTAATTGGATGACAACAAAGTTAATTAACTATTTCATAGGATTATAGTTGTCCAAAAAATAATTTTCATATATCTATAATTTTATAAGTAGTATAGATAAGTACTTCATATCGAAGCAGGTGAACGACCATAAAAAAACATAAATTGGTTTGATAAGATTCATATCTGGCTAGGAGAAGCCTATTCCCTAGTGCACTTTGTAAGTTAAAGAGAGGAATAACCATTTTCATCACTAACAGCTGAAATACTCCTTGTAAGCAGCGGATTCAAGTACTTCGAGAATCATCCTTCCTGATACGACTAATGTTCGTGCCGGTCGCTTAGAGCGTAACATGAATACCCATCTTTGTGGCAAAATTAGGCCTTGCTCTAGTCTATCCTTTGTCAGATCTGACTTAACTCTAAGGTAGTGTTTGAAAACCATTAAGTTTTCTATTTTTTCTCTCATTTTGTAAACTCGAGAAAAAAAACGCATTTGACACAAAGTTTTCATCTTTTTTTTTTCCTTCAGTTTTGAAAACTAGCTTTTAAAACCAAGCTATTTTTTAGAACTCCCATTTAGGAGTTTTGGGTTTTCAATTTTCATTTTTTTTAGACTACCACTACTACCACCACCACCCTCCCACCACCACAACCACTGCCTGTCGTCGGCTACCGTGGCAACCCCCGGCGACCACCAGCCACTGCCGGTGACCTCCGATGGGCCATTGCCGGCGACCTTCGATGGGCCACAGCCTGCGAGCGCCGCCGGCCACCGCCACGCCCCACTACCACCACCGCCACCCCAATCACCACCAAAGAAATAACTCAAAATAAAAATTGAGTAATCGAACACCCAATTTGTTTTTGTAAAAAATAAAAACTAAACTGGTTTTGAATTTTATTTTTTTAGACACAGAAAATCAAAACTGGAAGTGATTTCAAATAGATTCTAAGGGTGTGTTTAATAACTCATTTCAACACTTAAAACTGAAAATTTTCAATTGTTTAAAATTAAGTGCGTTTGATAACGTATTTTTTTAAGCACTTAAAATAATAAGTGATAGGTAAGATAAAGACCAATATTTTAAGTCACTCATGGCTAACTTATCACTTATCACTTAAAGCGCTCAATGATTACTCGTTAAGCAATTTTTCCCTAACTGACTAATCTGCCCTCCATCTTCCTTATCTGCCTCCTTTTCTTCCCCCTATTCTTCCCGATCGATCGTTCCGCAACCTCCTCTTCTTCTTCTTCTCCCCTGAAGCAATCTCTTCTCATAGCACTCCAACCTTAATTGCAGGTTCGTAATTTCTTTCTTCTCATGGTGCTTGTGAATGTAATTAGGGCCTTTTTTCCATTTATTTTTTGCAATATTGATCAATCTCTTGCTTTGTGAATGTAATTAGCTTCATGAATATGATCTTGGCAAAGTCACACACAACACTATAATCTGAATATACCTAGAAAGGAAAAACCCTAGATTTGGATAGCCAGATGGTGTCATGTAGGTCGCCTTCACAAGCTATGGAAAACAGAATTTTTGATTCACTGAAGCAATTGCAATTCACTAATCACTTTTTGATACACTAGATTTGGATACGGTTGTTTTGTGGAAAATTGCAATGCACTGAATTTTGGACTGTGGAGAGTTTTTGAAGTATGTGGAGACTTTTGGAGAATTTGAGTATTACAAAATAGCGGTTCGCAAAAGTGCTTGCAATGATAGGAGCGCCACTGGGTTGCTTCTTTTATCTAAGAAAGACCGGAGAAACCCTAAAATTGAATCACTAATCCTGTAGCAGTTAGGTTCATCAGTGCGGTTCACATCCTCACATATCTATCTATACCATGTACAAAGGCAATCCCCTGTTTTGGTGTAACAAGAAGGTAACACCATATTTCTTGTTAGATAGCTAGCTTGCCTACCTAGAATGATGGCATTTTACATGATAAGAAAACTGTCGAAAAATGCTAGAAGCTAAAAACTTTAAATAGTAATAACTACCTATAAGGAGATGCTTGCTTTCCACGATTAAGAATTCATTTTACCAAATGGTGACAACAAATACTTGTATTTCATGCTTGATATTTTAACAAATTTCTGATTATTTTAGCAAGCAAAGGCTGAGATTCCATGGCCTGAGTATGTAATATTGAACCATGAGTATGCAATATTGAAGCATGTACAAGTCTAGATATATTTTGCTCTGGTGTAGTAATTCTAATTGCTAGCCCTTTAGAGAACTTGATGCATGTAGACTATTGGGGTTGATTAGGTTTAGTGAAATTGGTTATCTAACAGTGTTTTACTTTACATGAAGTTTAACTATATCGTCAATGGCAAATGCCATTGATTCTACACTTTAAATTATTTTTATCATCGAAAATCTTAGCAACACTTTTAAAACTCATTACTGACACTTTTCCTGTTTTGAATTCCAAACGCTTGGACCTTTAACCTTTTATAGTAGTATCTAATATTGTAGTACTTGTATAGAAATGACTTCTAGTGAAGGTTCTAGAGCAAACTGGAAGGATCCGGAATTATATAAATTTTTCATAGATGCATGCCTTGTAGAAGCATCAGAAGGCGGAAAGGCTGGAGGTAGCTTGAAGAAGGCGTCATTGGAGAGGAAGCACGACAAGCCGATCAAAATTTTGTGGTCAACTTACGGGAGCAGATTGCAATTCAATTGTTTAATTTGAGATTGTAATCGATATATGTAATACTGTGACTTTTGACTATCAAAACATAATTGCAATTCTTATGGTGTGACTGATTTCAATTTTTTGTTTGTGTTTTAAGGCTATGCTCATAATTGTAAATTTTGGATTTGAAGTATCCTTCATGATATCGTAATACGCCCAATTATCCAATTGTTTAACAAACTTGTTAAAGTTTCAAAAAACAGAGTAAAAGGGTACTATTGTCAAATTAAACAGTTTTCAGTTTTCAGACTTCAGTTATTCTATTTTATCAAATAGAATATTACTAATTTAGTACTTAAATTTCAGACAGGACCAAATGTTTTCAGTACTTAATATTTAGTAGCTTAAAATTTTCAGTTGTCCAAATTCAGCACTTTAACTCTTCAGCACTTAAATTTCAGTTTTATCAAAGTGTTGCTGAGTAGCTTATCTTTCCCTTTGATCCCACTCTCAGTTTCTTGCCTCCTACAAGTTGAATCAATCAAACCTTTTGTGTTAAAATATTTTGGTTAGTCTTCTCCTACAAAATGGTGTCATGGGAAAGGCTAGGTTTGAAACCTACAAGTTAGAATTGGATCATGATAATAATGGAAAGAGAAACTAGCCACTGCAACGCATGTCAAAGGAACACTGACGCCACTTCTACAAGGTAGTAGTGTTGGTACTCTTTAAGGAATTCTTTTCATAGCATATGAACATGCTCAGGTTATATTTTTATGAAAGGGATATAATTACAACAAAAATGCCAAAGTACCCTTATAATTTCAGGCCTAAACAAATTGTACACAGTATGTGTACAAGTTGTTTTGATGTTTATATTTGTTCTAGCGTTAGAAGTAATAGCTCTGACAGATGTGCTCGCCTTTTTGGTAATACTACCCAACATTTGCATAGTTTATGGACGGTCTGAGCTTCGGGTCCTTGAGGTACCCAGGCAAGGCCTCTGCTCCCTTAGCTTACTGCAACAAATCTGGAGGCGGTGGCTGCAAGGACGTGATCGCGGGCCTTTGTCACGCTCACTTTGCCCCAAAGCAACATCACCAACATGCAAGGTCCGAGATCGAACACCAGACACCTTCTTTACCTTCAACTCAGAAAAAACTAAGAGTTTATACTATAAAAGGACTGGGACGAAGACAGGATGCAACAGCGCAGTTTTGGGCGAAGGTTTGTTGCACAATTTAAGGCCATTTGTGATTGATTCTGAAAAGTAGATTTCAGTTTAAATCTAAATCAGTTTTGAAAATCAAATTTAATTTTCTTTAAGCAGAATCAGTTTACTGTTTGACAAAATTAGCTGTGAACTAGCTTAAAGTTATAAAAAGTGTTTGGCTAGAAAGTGATTAAATCAGTTTTGATATGACAATATGACTGTAAAGGACACTAAATAAATAAAGTTTCTAATATTTATTTAGTGAAGTAATGTTAACATAACTTTTATTTGAAAAAAATTACAATATACGAAAAAATGGTTGAAGAAGTTATTTTGACCACCTATAAAAGTTGTCACTTCTTATTCTGCATTAAATGTAGAAGAGCTTACAGAAATGATTGGGAGGAAGAAGGCGGCTGTTGATGAACTGTTGTACTTCCTCTCTCTGTTATCATAAAAGGAAATATAACTAAAGAAGCTAATTAAAAGTCACACTCAATAATTAGTTAAAAGGGTATGTAATGTCTTTTTGTAAAAAACACGGGAATAGGGTGGTCAATTAAAAGGTCAAACCTAATTATAAAAAAAGTGATTATTTCATAATCCTCACTTTACAAGATTATATCAGTTTTTAATTTTTTTTAGCCAGATTAAATCTCATAATTTCTTTTACCAAACACTCACACATCTGATTTAATCTAGATTAAATCAGGTTTGACCATCCTAAAATTAACCCCAAACACCAGTGAGTGATGAGGTAGAATAGATGCATGACTGAAATCTTAAATTGCAATTAAGGTTGACGGAAATTTGTGATTGAATTCTCTCAAATAGTTGGGATAATACCAAATAAATGTGTTAAATTTTCTGGACAATGGTGACCAACCTGGATTTGGATCCTTCTTCTCTTGAAATAAATTAAATGACTTTTATCAATGGTTACACCTTATTGGGAACATGTTAACATGTTGTTAAGATGGAGGACATCCAGGATTATAGTTGTTTAGCTACTGATCCACGAAATGCAGACGGCACCACTCAAGTTTTCTCTTATCTACACTTAAAAGTACATGTGGTATGAAAAATAATTCTCCATCGAATCGTATGCATCGAACCGTATGCATCGAACCTCATATCTATAACACCATGACCTCTTGGATCTTCCTCAATGCAGCAAGCATAGGGACGCTACTTTGATCTTAACCTCTACCATCTCGAGTTTGGAGTGGGCTATTAGATCATATACTCATATATCACTTGCCTATTCCATATTATCTTAAGTCTAGAATATTTTTTTAACTCTCCTATTTCCTAGGGCTATAGAATATTCTATCTCTCTCTTAGTTCCATTTTGAATTTTCTTACCTTTATAATGATGTTTTGAATTCTCTCTCTCTCTCTCTCTCTCTCTCTCTCTCTCTCTCAATTTGATTTGAATTCTTTTTTACCATTTAAAATTCAACTAATTATATTAAATTTACATTCCTCTCACTTTTATGTCAACATGTTACATTTAAAAAATTTATTTATATCTTTGCGATTCCATTAATTCCTAGATTTTGCCAAAAGTAATTCTCTGCATATTCCTTTTAATTTTAAATCTTTTTTATTATTTAGAGAAACTCAATATTCTCCATCAGTTTTTCTCTCTAACTACTATGAGCTCCTTCTTTGTATTTCATTACAAGTTTATATATATACAGTTTACTGTCCTATTTCATTTTTCATCATTTATTATATATCTTTCCTCTTTTCTTGGTGGCCTTGAGTAATACAAACCTCCACAAACCGGTTATTATTATTAGTATTATCAACATAATTGTTATTAGTTAAAAGAGACTATTTCTATTATTTTATATTTGATATTTCATCTTTATTTGTTGCTAAAAGCTAACAATTACTACTCAAGTTCATTTTTAACGGCAAAAATTGAAAGGAAAATTCATATAAAAAGGTAAAAATAAAATTTTAATAACTTTTTTGTCACTACCAATTTTGTTAATCTTATTAAGCATACACGGACCAGATCTCTTAATAAGTACTTTGATAGTTGTTACTCCCGTGTTCAATGCACAAGATCAAAATTAGTACTATTATATAGCTCTCTTACTTCCTAGTAGAATCTATTTTCATTCCTATGTAAAAGCTTCGTTACACTCAATTTTATTGTGCTTAGTAATACAACTATCATAAACAATTCATTTCAAGAGCCCGCTTCATTGAAGAACTCAAAGTTGAGTTATATATTTTCCTATAGCTTCTGTTGATAGGTTCATACAGATAGAATAGACAAAGGAAAAAATTATTGTATTGCTAAACACTATAAAGCTAAGTACAATAGAGCCCTTAATATAGGCGTGTGAAAAGACTATCTAACAAGACACCATATATATATATATATATATATATATATATATATATATATATATATATATATATATATATTAGGAGAGCTACAACATATTCTAGATTAAGAATAATAAAAATAGAAAATAATATATCAACATATTACCTAGCATATACAAAAAATGCATCAACTTCTCTTTCTTTTTACTTTGTTGTTAGGCCTTGTAGTAAGTTGGTTAGTGATCATACAGTAATATTCTTGAGTAACTTCTGCAAGTGAAACAACATTTATTGACAACTTTTACTGATAAATTTTAGAGGTCGATACATGAGCCTTGCCTGTCAAACACCCCAAAACCAATAAAAGAAGTTAATGCTGGATTAAATTGAGGAAGAGGTAAAGCAAAAGTCAACTTTTTCTATAATGCTTGTGAAGTATGAAATTCTAGGGACAACTCAATGGTAAGTCTTCTGTTTGAGCCTTGTTCCACCGAATTGATACCTTGTGAAATCTCTAAGCCAGCGCCCGCATGTGATATCGCTTTGCTGCTGAGACGATAACGATGAGGGAACGCAAAACGGTAGATGGGGTGAGCAGAGACATAAATATCCAAGTACAGAGGTGTAAATTGAAGCCAACAAGAGACATAAATATTAACAGAAAAAATGGAACACATCACAGCAATTTGGCGTTACATCAACAACTTAGGAATCAATCAGAGACTGACATCACCTGCGCATTTACTCACCTCGTAAGGCTACACTCCAACCACTTCTATAAATTATGTTATAACAAGAACCTCAAGATGCACCCATTGCATTCCTGACCATATATATCATCATTGAGTAGTTGTTGAAGATGAAGAAGGTGCTTGGTGCTGCTGCACTTTGTGTAGTGCTGGTGTTACTTCTAGGCGAAGTTCATGTGACCAAGGCGGTGAATTGCGTTGCTACTGAGCTCACGCCATGCGCTGGGGCCATCATGTGGTCGCAGCCACCGTCGCCAGCTTGTTGCGGAAAGCTAAGGGAGCAGCTGCCTTGCCTGTGTCAGTACCTCAACAACCCGGCCCTCAGGCCGTACGTAGACTCCCCTAACGCCCAAAAGGTTGCTAGGGTTTGTAATGTCCCCACTCCTAAATGTTAGACTGAAGCCTATTCTCCAGTAGCTAGCTAGCTGAAGAGTAACCAAGATTACTGCTAGTGAGAATAACGATATTAATGAAATAAGCATCATCTTACTTTGGCTACGATCGCAGTTGAAATGAAGTTTTCGATGTTTACATAGGAATCAACGATGGCATTATTTGGCTACAATTGCTCTCTCTCTTTCCGGTGAACATTTCACGCTCAAAACAGTATGCTTCTACGTACTAACCTCCGTTAGCGCTTATAGAGTTGAAGCGCCAAACCCTTAAAATTTCTTGAGTACATATGTTCCAACTTGAAATTGTATGCACCTTGATCGAATGTACCTAAGGTGTGTAAATAAGATCTAAAACTCTTAAGGTATTCGAATGTCAGTTTCTTGATTTGACTGTGATTCATCTGAATCCCGAGTATCAGATTGGTAGAGCTCAAGGACTTGACTGGCTCAAAATCCCGACACAAGACTTTGGGAGCATTTGAAATCACTTACAATTTTGATTTTATATTTTCAAAAAAATAAAAACAAAACCAGTTTAGTTTTTATTTTTTATAAAAACAAATGAGTGTTTGATTACCCAATTTTTATTTTGAGTTTCTTTTTTTGGGTGTTTGATTATCCAGTTTTTTTTTTTGTGGTGGTTTGCGGTGACGGTGGTGGGGCATGCGGTGGCTATCGGCCACGGGCAGAGCCCGCCGGTTGCTAGTGGTGGGCAGTGGCGGTTGGTTTTGGCTACCGACGGTGAGAGGATGGTGGTGGTGATAGTCTCAAAATAAAAATCAAAACTAAAAGTTCAAAACTCCAAAATAAGAGTTTTAAAAAACAGTCATGTTTTAAAAATTAGTTTTCAAAACTGAAGAAAAAATGAAAAACTATGTGCCAAATGCATTTTTTTTCTCTAGTTTACAAAACTAGAGAAATAACAGAAAACGGAAAGGTTACCAAACAGAGCCGAATTCTGAGATTCATTGTTCCACAAGTTAGGTTCCACCTTGACAAGATCACCGAGAAACCTGATTCAAATTCAATTAGATATAAATTGGACCAGTCTAGCCAAAGGGTTGCAACTTTGGGTTGACCTTTATGGTTTCAACCAACTCAACCCAAAAAAATTTAAATTTTTGTCCAACCCAACTCACCTAAGTATAAAGAGGGTTAGAATGGACTGATGCCAGGGAAAGTGGGTTCGCAGTCAACGTGGAGGTACCACAAGGAATGCAGTTTGAGTCAGATGCTAAGTATGTTGATGTGGGACACAGCGATGGTGGAACAAGGGCAGAGACCAAGGGCTTCCCGGATAGAGCTTGAGGGTGGCAGTGCTGCGAGGGCGATAGCGCAGGATGAATACACGACGACAGTCACAGTCCGATGCCTAGGTCCAGAGTCAGGATCCTGTATGTTTCTCTCTTTAGGATTCTAGAGTGAGAAAGTAAAAATGTTAGAGTTTCGTCAGAAAATGTCCAAGTGTAGAAAATGTTCTGTGGTCCCAAATGAATTCTCAAGACCTCTATTTATAGAGGTTGAGATGATGATGTCATCACGTGACACGTGGCACTCCCTGGGAGTAACACGTCATCGAGGGGTCCACAGCTGCCGGTGCTCCACGGACTGTCGAATCACATATTCACCCGACCTACCCTGCACATCGTCGCTTTGTCTGTCTGGAAAGACTGGCTCCCACAGTGTTGGTGTGGCTAGAGAACCCCCTTGATCTAGCCACCAATCCAAGCCCTTGTAGTGTCCCACAGGCCTAGCAGCGATGGGGAAGACCCGACGCCATCTGCGAGGTGGATTAGGCACAAAGCCCTCCGAAGACCTGCTCCCTTCTCGAAGTGACCTGGGGGTAATAGTTCCTATGGGTGCCGACGCGAGCCCTCAGTGCCGGAGCACGTAGGCCAGTCACGAAGACACCCTGGTGGAGATAGTGTCCTAGAGGAGTGGCCTATCCCGCGGGTGAGTCCTTGTGCTGGAACACCCAAAGCGCATCAAGGTAGCATCCCGGAGAAGCTGTCTACCCTACAGGCCAGGTAGCATCCCGGAGGATCCGTCTACCTGGTAGAAGGGGAGTTGAAGAGCTCCCTGACGGAGATAGTGTCCCGGAGGAGTCGTCTATTCTGCAGGCCGAGGTAGCATCCAGGAGGATCCGTCTACTTGGCCGGCCAAGGTAGCATCCAGGAGGAGCCATCTACTTTGCAGAATTGGAAATGAAAAGCTCCCTGGCAGAGATAGTGTCCCAGAGGAGTCGTCTATTCCCGGGGGTGAGTCCTTGTGCGGGAGCTCTTAGAGCTCGTCAAGGTAGCATCCTGGAGGAGCCGTCTACCTGGCGGAAGGGGAGTTGAAGAGCTCCTTGGAAAAGATAGTGTCCCGGAGGAGTCGCCTATCCCCGCGGTGAGTCCTTGAGCCGGAGCACTCGGAGCGAGTCAAAGTAGTGTCCCGGAGGAGCCGTCTACCCGACTGGCCGAGGTAGCATCTCGGAGGAGCCGTTTACCTGGCCGAAGGGGAGTTGAAGAGCTCCCTGGCAAAGATAGTGTCCCGGAGGAGTGGCCTATCCCCGAGGTGAGTCCTTATGCCGGAGCACTCGGAGCGCATCAAGGTAGCATCTCGGAGGAGCCGTCTACTCGACTGGCCGAGGTAGCATCCCGGAGGAGCCGTCTACCTGGCAGAAGGGGAGTTTAAGAGCTCTCTGGCGGAGATAGTATCCCGGAGGAGTCGCCTATCCCCGCAGGATGCTGCACACTCCGGAGAGTGGGTCGAAGCATGTTTCACGACCAAGGCAAGGTGTGCATGGTGTGGTGAAAGGATGAACCGATGCAAGGAGCATGGTAGTGTGATAGAGAGCCAGGGGACGCGACTATATTGGTAGCACAATGCATGGGCACGACAGGGTGAGTAAGGTGCCGGGGGGCACGTCTGTGTTATTGGCGTGCCGCACGGGCGCGACAGAGTGCATATGGTGCCAAGGGCACTGTAGTGTGATAGGGAGCCTAGGGGGGCGACTGTATCAATGGCGCGGCGCATGGGCACGGCAGAGTGTGTATGGTCCCCGGGGCACATGTCATGGAGATGACGAAGTGAGTAAGGTGCTGGGGGTACGGGGTGACGTCCGGGCAACGGGGGTCGCAGAGTGACATCCGGGCGGCGGGGGTCGCAGAGTGACATCCGAGAGGCGGGGGTCGCTGAGTGAGTTCCGGGTGACGGGGGTCCCGGAGTGACGTCCGGGCGATAGGGGTCGTGGAGCGACGTCCGGGCGACGGGGGTCGCGAAGTGAGTTCTGGCCCCTTGAAGAGTAATGAAGATGCTAAGTATGGAAGCCAAACGCCAACCCTTTTGGGGAAGGCCAAGGCCAACCCCAGAGGAAGGCTGAGGCCGACCCCAAGAGGGAGGCCAAGGCCGACTTCCTTCGGTAAGCGCCAAGGTGCGTCGACGGGCGAAATGCGACGGTCGGAGCATGATGAGCAGTCGCGCAAGGATGAACTTCTCGGTGACGAAGTCACGTGGGAAAAGTGAGAAGTGCACATGACTTGAGAGTGCGCCTTTGACCGATTGGAAGCGTTGAATACTGTCTGTTACTTGTGCTGACGTGTCATGCAAAACGGTACCACCCAGTGGGCCTTTGGGTGCGACCTGAATAGGTTGGGAACATGGCCTAAGCTTATAAAATAGTGAGTTAATTCGGTTGGGCCTTTAGAACCCATATGGTAAAAAGTCACATTTTTTAACAACCACCGCCGCTGACCGGCATCACCATCGCCAGCAGCATCTGCCGCCGCCGGCCACCACTTCCACCGCTCCGCCGCTGGGCACCACTGCCGCTGCCAGCTACTACTTCCATCGCTCAATCACTACCCCCGGCAGCTGCCGCCATCGCCAGCCACCACCATTCCACATTTTATTTAAATATAGAATATATTTATTCTATTTTGATTGACCGATTGAAACCTAAAAAAGTCACTAATCTAACCCAACTCAACCTAATTTTGTTCGATCTTTCTTGAGTTATAGCTCGTTGGACTTTTAAGCATATTGATTTTTTTGGGTCGGGTAAAATATCAATCCAACTCATTCAAGTTTGCCAAAAGGAATTAATTAGTTAGTGCTATAGGCTAATAGAAAACACGATATTGCTTATATTCCTTTTTGTCGTTAAAAGAGTTAACTGAGTATTTAATAAATGACAAATCATTACAAATGCAAAGCTAGAGCTGACACTTGAATCTGCATCTCTGGAGTCAATGCCGAGGATCAGGACCCAAGCTAAGAACACTTGTGCTGTAAAGTCCCACGCCTAGGATAACAAGAAACTACTTCTTATTTAAACAAAAAAAAAAAAAAAGAAACCACTTCTTGTCCTTTTCCTTTTTCTGTTTACTTTCACAACTATTTTTTCATGTACTTCCGGCTTAAGAGTTTTAGAATTTGTAGACTTATGAGTTTTAGAATTAATTTTCACATTTTATAAAAAAATTTCATATAGTCTTTTCATTGTTTCTACAAAATTAAATAAATTTAAAAATAAAGATCACATCAAAAATAATAGTTGCATAACTTTAGATACATGTCGTTTACTAGTATATAGCTTAAGTCCTTTTTAACTATCACATTTATGAATAAGTTTTATTATTATTATTATAATTTTAATTAATAATAATTGTACAGTCATTTATTGTTTGTGTGGCTTCACCCAAAAAATAACGTCAATTTTTTTATTTTACCAAAAGGATTCTAAAAGCTACTATACTATATTAACAAATCATTACATTAATTACAGTAACCAACTTTTATAATTTTAAAAGAAATTATAACCAATTATTACATTATTTTTAATGTTTCAATCTCAATTGTAGCATCATTTTTTTCCTTCTAAATCTAGTATGTTATTTTTGTTTTTAAGATATATGAATTTTTATATTCATATTAGAGAGTTATTTTAAGGATACAATAGTCAAAATTAAGTCTTAATAAGTTAGTTCATCAATCAGTTGGAGTTTTAAAACGTTTAGAATTAGTTTTTCAATTAAATAAGGTTTAGTAATATAAAAATTAACTTATCAAGAAATAAGAACTCATTCAAGATAATATTTTAGACCTTTAGTGATACTTATAATAACTATAATTCTATTTCACATTAAAAATATAATACGATAACGTGTCAAGTAAAAAAATTATCTCTGCGATGAGGTGTCACACAAAAAAGTTCTCGCTTTCTTATATATATGATGCATGGAACCCCTAGTCTTCCTTCTATTATAGAAGGAGACCACTCCTAGTATGGAGAACACACAAGAAAAGATATATGCTTGGTACTATTGTATACTCTATACATTTTCCAATGTTTTGGTTTTGTGGCAAATTGATCGGGTTAGTTTGATAGTCTTTTTGTGGATGCACACATTGATGAGGCGATGATGAGACTTGGGGTTTTATTTTAGAGGATTTATCGTTTGTTAGAACCTGTGAGTCAGGAGACGATAAAGCCTTTATGACAACGATTTTGTCGTGACTCTCACATGCCAGTGCAAATTTACTTGTAATTCTTTATAACTTGAAATTGCACGGTAGTTGAAATTCTTAACATTTTGTTTCTATACATATGTTTGTCTGCTACTATTATGCTTATTTTGCATGTCTAATTTACTCATTTAGTCGTACATGTTGATAATTTTTCAGGCATCACTTGCTGTAGACGTATTCTTATGATTAATTGTTATGAAAAGTTTGTTTAACAAATAAGAGCTATATTTCCAACAGTCTTTACTCCTAGCCAGCTAAAGATGAACAAGACTATGCTAGTAGAATATTGATATCAATGAGATAAGCATCATCTTACTTTGGCAACGATCGCTACTGAGATGAAGTTTTTGATGGTTACCTAGGGAAACAAGGATGGTACTATTTGGCCACAATTGCTCTCTCTTTCCGGAGTGCTTCTAGGTACTAACCACCGTTTGCGCTTATAAAGTTAAAGTGCCAACCCTTTGGAGTCTAAATTTCATGAGTGTATATGTTCCTACTTGAACTTGTATGCATCTTGATCTATTTACCTACGGTTTATAAATTGATCTAAAACCTGTGAGATAATCGAGTGTCAATTTCCAGATTTGACTGTAAATTCATCTGAATTCTGAGTATATAAAATTGGTAACGCTCAAGGGCATGGCCTGCGCTAAGTTGAGCACTTTCAAAATCCTTCAAAAGAGTTGAATTCTGAAATTCATTGTTCGACAACCTGAATTCCACCTTGACCAGATCACAGGAAATCTGATTCAATTCTAGCTTGCCTTTGTGGTTATTGCCATAATCTAAGAAGGCGGTATTGTCACTTAACTTCATTTTTGTTGCAAAAAAAAATTTAACTGACTGTTTAAGAAACGCAGAATCTTTATAAATACAAGGTTGGTGCGACACTTTTGAAAACTGCATTTCTGCCTTTCTGGAGTCAATCCAAGGGAGCAAGGTCCAAACTAAGAACAATTACCCGCGTAAAGGCCCACGCCTAGGATCACAATAAACTTTTTCTTGTTCTTTTTTCCCCTTTTGGTTAGTTAAGAACTATGTTTTCATGTACTTTCAGCTTTTCATTGATGTAATTAAACTATGCGGAAGTTTTTAATTCGATCATGAAAATAGGTTTCACATAATGGCACGATTTATGCATTGTCCAAGTTGTCTTTAATTATTACTCCTTCCGTCCCTCATAAATTGATCATATTTCACTGTTGCACCTTCCCACAAAAATTGTTCACTTTATAAATTAAAAAAAAAAATTTAATATTTTTCTATATATACCTTTTTTACACTTTTTTTTTTCAATTTCTATCCACATTTAACTCTTCATCAACTCATTTTCTCTCTTTAGGCTCACTTTTTTATTATATTTCTCTCTCTACATTTAACACTTCACTAACCAATTTCTACCCATTCTTTTTCCCCATCTCTAAAACGTAAAATAGAAAACACACAATATATAACTTAAATTCTTAATATACGTGTCAAGTCAAACGCGATCGAATTGAATAGTTATCATTACTCATTTTGTAACAGGGAAGATAATATTTGTGCAACTGTTTAAATCAATAGACAATAATAAACCAAGAAAAATAGTATAGTTTAAAATGTACACAAATCATGGCATTGTGCGCGCGCACGCGTATTGGTACAAGCATATCCCTTGTATATTCTCAAAGTAAGTGATCACACATGTAGTTTCATCATATTAAATGGATTTCTAGCTTATGAATTCAAGGTTGATAGGAGCAGAGTTTAGGGGATGGAGGTCAGGAAGTATAGTACGGAGTATATATCTCCATCCAGCAGTTGATAGCCGCTAATCTAAGCCACTGACATATACACGTAACAAGGAAGAAGAGCCTATCAACAGATCAGCACAAGGATCCAGAAGCTATTTGTAAACAAAAACGTAGATGAGTAGCTGACTTTCCATTAAGGCAGGAAGTCATATAAAATTAAGCTCAGAAAGCTAAACAAAATTGTAAGAATGAACCTTCTCGGATGCAGTACAGAAACATCGGTATTTGAATGTTTGCACAATAGAGATGATGGGCACTTCCCACCAGGCGTACAACTCAAGTGCTGCTAACTATAAAGTTGTCCTAATGTGAATTAAGTATCAACAATAATAATATATTATACAAAATAAGTCAAACCTAGATAATAATATGATGCAATCTCAAATAACAACAAGCAACTACAAGTCACAAAGATTTAACGTAAAAACCCTTCAATGAGAGAGGAAAAATCACAGGCCAAACTGCGAACCAAATCCACTACATTAATATCTCGCAATACAATTATTCTTCTCAAATTTATATACCAAATTTGAGGAATCATAATAAATAAAGAGTGCAAAAGGGTTACCTATTTGAGTTGACAAACCCAACAAATATTTATCTCATGTCTCTCAATTTTCTCCCTAGCTCTTTTGCTGAAAATTGGAGAAGATGATAGAGTTCTATTTATTTTATAAGACTTCAATAGAGAAGTCATTACCCACTCAAACTAGACAACTCTCCGTGCCACTAAAAAAGACCCAATTCAAATGGGTCACCACATGGACGAGGACATCCGAATACCCAACATATAATAGGAGTGTTAATATCACTTTAGAAATTTATAAGCTAGGTATCATCTGTTGTTATCGAATAATTTCTTATTTAATGGTGCAGATCAATGCTAAATAAATGTTCAAGATGACGTATACTTTAATATATAATAATGCTCATTCTACATGCATGCAGCAAGTAACCACAAAGACGCCATTAAAGGGGAATCTCGCACTCTTTGTGCTCCATTACATCAACTCTGATGCGTCATTAAGACCGTTCATATATAAATTATAGTCTCAATTTATTTACAAGTTGATCCTATGATAATTCTTACTCTCTAAAATTTCAAAAAGGGATATCGGTTGTCTACGTTTTCACGAGGCATACCACATATGACAAAGCATAAACTAAATCCAGTCTCATCTTAACAGCCATCAACAATTAAGCTAGAATATACTGGCATAACTGCATAAGTAGCCGAAATGCTGGATAAGGAAAGGCCATCACCGAACAATATTAATTCCTTCAATCTTCATCCTCCTGTGAAATTCTAATTTTAAATAGTTGCCAGGTCAGCGCCTCCTCAGATTTGACCAGTCCTAGTTGTACCGCCCCTTCAGGGAATCACCCACCACGTGTCAGTCTCACCCACGGTCCACGCAACCAAATCAAACCCTAAAGAAAAATGTCTATATATACTCGGACGCGGCGGCCAGACGTCGTCCAGCAAATACACACAAACGTAAGTTGCAGTACTCGTTTAAGTAGGGAACGGGAATCGGCAAGGAAAAAGTGGTACGTAAAAGACTTTGAAAGTCTGATCTTAAAGAAATTTGATTCACAGCCATGGCTACGGACCTCTCAGTGATCCTTCCTCGTGTTCTTATCGTGTCTAGACGAAGCCTCCGCAAGAACAAGTTTGTCGACTTTGTCGGTGCGTACGTTTCTCCATTTTTTTCATGACTGTTCATGTCATCTGAAGTTTTCTTGATTATTTAGGACCACCGTTTCAAATCTTGTGAAACAAGATCGGAACGTGTAGTTTTTTGATGGGAAACGAGGCTAAATTGCTTTAGTTTTAACAAAATTAGGTAGCACAAGGTTATTTGTATTCTGGGTATTTTGTAATACGGAGTGAAGATGTGACAGTAAGAGTTCACAATTTGCATGTCCGATGATCAGGCGAATATCATCTTGACCTAATAGTTGCCTATGGAGCCGTACCGGTCATTGTGCCCCGCGTTACAGGAGTTCACATGTTATTGGACGGCTTCGAGCCAATCCACGGGGTTCTTCTTTGCGAGGGAGAAGACCTTGATCCATCTTCATACGAAGCCGAAGCCTCAGGTCTATCACCAGAAGAATTGGAAGAAATTCGGAGATTGCATGCAAGCGACACGGCAATTGACAAAGAAAAAGACACTATTGAATTGAGTCTCGCCAAGCTTTGCCTAGAAAGAAACATACCTTACCTGGGAATTTGCAGGGGGTCACAAGTTTTGAATGTTGCATGTGGGGGCACCCTTTACCAAGACCTAGGGAAAGAAGTCACAAAAAATTGCCCCGAGAATCAGAGGGTAGTGCATATTGATTATGATAACTATGATGGTCATAGACATGTGGTGAAGGTAGTGGAGAACACCCCTTTGCAACAATGGTTCAGGGACTCATTGGAGGAAGGGAGAATGGAGATTTGGGTTAACAGCTACCACCACCAAGGTGTTAAGAGATTGGCGCAGCGTTTTGTCCCCATGGCTTTTGCCTCTGATGGTTTGATTGAAGGGTTTTATGACCCAGATGCTTATAATCCTGAAGAAGGCAAGTTCATAATGGGACTCCAATTTCACCCCGAGCGAATGAGGAAGACGGACTCAGATGAATTTGATTATCCGGGATGCCCAGCTGCTTACAAGGTGAATATAGCGATCTGAAATCATTACCAAGTTTTTGTTAGATTTTTGAAGGTCATCGACTTATTTGATTGCCCTGAATTTTTGTGCAGCAATTTGTGAAAGCAGTGGTTGCGCATCAGAAGAAGCTGAATAGCTCAACAAGTGTTGCAAAACCGTTGAAGCTTGGTAAGGAAATGGAGGAGAAGAGAAGAACTATACTCCGAAGCTTCTCCCTCGCTAGAAATATATATGCTGGAGGCCATGGAATGAATCCCTCTAAAGAATCCGAACTTGAAGCTGGAGCGGAATTTCTTGAGGTATCATGTAGATAAATAGCCTTAACTTCTCTACAGATAATTGGATTACTAGAAAAGAGGTCCAACAAAATGTATCATGCTTTAATACTCTTCCTCACACGTCAGCAGCAAACATAATGTCTACACCATAATAATATTCTGGGCTAAAGTATGCTAGAGATCGGAGCTCTTAGGAGTTAGGTGTGACTTTTTGATTAGATTTCATCTCGTATTGTTCTTACATTCAGGTTATGTTTGCACTCAGCGTTAATTAGCTGCAGTAACTCCTATAGGATGATGCTCCCACCCCATACCCGCTCTTTCATACAACTGAGCTTGATGCACCTGGATTTGTCGAGTCAGATTTTCACGTGAGGGCACTGTCAAAGCATGATATAATGCTGGCCCGTTTCTCTAAAAGTTCAACTTGTTAGAAGAAATGGCAACTTAAACGGCTGGCCAAGTGCTTGATACTTGGTATTGTGTTTTCCATCTGATGGTATGTGACGTACTTATTGCGTTTTCGCTTGCAGTCAAACACAGCTTTGAGCATGCAGCAGGAGAAAAGGTTAAAGCAGATGGGTGCAACCGTAAGAAATGCATCTTCCTACTTCGACAGATTGAAGTTGAACGATCAAAGAGAAAGGTTAGCTACGAATGTGATGGGAAAAATGTCAGTGGAACAGTTATCTGATCTTATGTCCTTCTATCACATGATGGGCCAAATATGTTCAGATGTGTTAGAGAAAAAGCTTCATGAGATAGTCAACGAACTAGCTTTCTAACTTATCAATCAGCACGGCTTTCGGATTGTTGTAATCTATTGTACTGGTTTCCCTTTTTTCATTGAATCACGTGAAACTTGGACTAACAGAGCGATGATGGTGTTTTCTTTAATTGTATGATCGTATCTATCTAGCATTTTACATTTTAGTCCTTTGTCCTGTGAGAAAAAAGCTTGTTGCTAGATGTGCTAAGCATACATGTAACACCCTCTGCTAGTATTTTGTGTACTTGAGATTTTTACCCTCGCTCGAAAGAATTTCGAGTTACATCTGGAGAATGCTATGTACGATGTTAATATGATCTAGTAGTTGCTGGACTTTCGCACAAGACTATCTGTTGGTTCCATTAGAAACCTGCATAATTGAAGAACAGATACGTCCTAAAGGGACAGATAAAAGCTCATTTTCACTCGCCTGATAGAAATAGAAGAAGTTAGAACGCCAAACTAGAGAGCATATAAGAAGAAATGTCACAGTTACTCGGTGATTTTAGGGTCTGCTTGACACATATTTTCTTTCCTCACGGATGGACCATCAAATTAGTTTTTTTTTTTTCCAAAATGAGCCCACTGGTTGAATTCAAGCCTGTGCTTTTAAAATCGCATGGTTTAGACCCTATGTTCGTAGATCTCATTACATCATTCTAGGTAAGTACACTTGATAGATCTCATTTCTTTCGCCTGCGAATTCAGTGGCTTGTAGTGTCTTTGACCAGGGAGTTTGCAGCCACTATGGCAGTCTGTTTTCTGCTAAGGTGCGCAATATAGATGAGAAGAGGCAGGTAAATGCGAAAGCTATAAGGTCAAATGTGCATTAATATGCCTTTTGCGGACAGATTAATGCTCATATAAGCTGTTGGAAGAGTAGGAATGCTATAACTTGTAAGTTGGTGAATTCTGCACACCCAAAGGGGTTGCTGGTCTATTTTGTTGTTAATAAAAGTTGCGTACGGAGATTAAATGAGCGCACCATGACAGGATGGCTCTTGTCAAGGTTTATGTATCAAGGATATATAATATTGGAGTGACACAGAATCGTTGGGATTTACGCATTGAAATGGGTGTTACACACCTATATAATAATAATAAAAACTATAATGTCAAAAACAATAACAATATAATAAAACAATATGAAAGACGAGTTAGTCTGTTATTTGGTGACCAATGTGTTTATTTAATTTCAAGCTCTCTATCGAAACCCTATCTTAGTTTTGACTTTTCATCGAAGTCTTTATTACTTAATAAATTATGCTTGCTAGATGAGTGAGAGGGTGTTTAGGATCATACATGCATTTGTGGGTTCAATGCGAAAATTGTTATGGATTAATTTATAAGAAGTTTTTTAAATCAATGACAAACCGAGAGGCTCAACTAGAAAGAATCGGCGGAGAAATTTGGTGTTATAAATGATAATCTTTCTAATACTATCATATAGTCAAACTTGATCAAATTTAGATTTATTAGTTTTGAAGTACTTGGCCAAAAAAGTTAAACTGAGTTAAAATGTTTCACTCTGCGCAAAACTGATTGAGTCTAGAATTTTATCTTTTTTTGGATTCTTATTAAAATCTAGAACCTTCATTTTTATCAATAAACTGATTAAATCTTGTTCCCAGCCAATCTTGGTCATACCCAAGGGCCAACTAGGGGTCCCATTTTGGGCGACACGTTGACACGGTCAATTTTTCAACGCATTGACTGGTTAAAGCACGCACGCCCAAATCACGCGCGCGTTTTTTGCTTTGTTCGCTTTGGGCGTGACTTTAGGGCCAATTTTTCTACGACAGTGCAACTCACGAAAGCATGCTCGTCACACCGTGTCCACCAAACTCATTTTTACCCAAAACATCGACCGACGCGCACCGAGGGACAAGGGGTTTGGCCTCGGCCTCCCCCATGGGGTCAGCCTTGGCCTCCTCAAAGGGCCCGCCTTAGGCCTTCCCCAAGTTGCCCACTCTCCTCGCGATGCCTATTTTCGCGCATTTTTTGCTATGCACGCCTCGTACGCGACTTTGATGCCTTGTTTCTTACTTTGGCACAACTCACGGTAATGCGCTCATCGTACCTCGACTACCTAACTCCTGGTCATTCTCCAAAATAGCAACCGTCGGCGTACCTCAATGCCTACCCAAGGAGGATTGGCCTTGGCCTTGGCCTTCCCCCCAAGGGTCGACCTCGGCCTCCCCAAGGGGGTTGGCCTTGGCCTTCCCCCAAGGTTTGGCCTTTGGCCTCCCCTTCCAGACTTGTACCTTTCTTCATGGGGTCCTACGTCTCCGCGATGCCCACCATCGCTCGCACGCCGACCCTGTGATGTCCATCACCCGCGGCCGCTCGCCGCCTCCGCGATGTCCTTTGCCCAAAGTTGTGCACCATCCCCTTGGGACCCTTCACCGGCGACCGCGTACCACCACTCCCAACTTCATCAGTACCTAGACCGCATTCGTCATTATTGTACAACATGCACACTTGGCTCACTCCCTGCCTCTGGGACACTCCATGCGCGCCCATGCGCCACTTTCATCACATGTGTCCCCAGCACTGGATATTGTCTCGCGACGGTCATCGTCGCGCCCATGCTCCACTTCCATGACATGTGCCCCCTGCACCAGGTATTGTCTAGTAACGGTCATCACAGTGCCCATGTGCCACTTCCATGATATGTGCCCACGACACCAGGTATTATCTTGCGACGGTCGTCGCCGCACCCATGCACCACTTTCATGATATGTGCGCACGGCACCAGGTATTGTCTCACAAGGGTTATCGTCGCGCCTACGCGCCATAATCAATGTTACAGGCATTCGGGCACCACACTCATTTACCACACCATGCACCCCAACCGTGGACGTGGAACATACTTCGACCCACTCTCCGGAGTCTGTAGATTCTGAGGGGCTCCGTTCGTAGTGCTTCAGTACAAGGACCCTTCGCAGCGGGATGGGCTCACTACAATAGAAGCTAGGCGGGTTGACTTGCATGAAAATAGGCACATCTGAGCTGCGACCACGTCCACTCGCATTACGGGTGATCATCAGCACCCCCAGGATGATGACCCCTAGGTCATTCCGAGATGAGAGTAGGTCTTTGGATGGCATCGCCCCTAGTTCACTTGGCAGTTGGTCATAGGGGCCTCCCTTCGACGCTGTTAGGTTCTCTCCAAGTCTCTTGACGCACACTTGTGGGATTCAATAAGGGCTTAGACCGGTGGCTGGGGCAACGGGCTTACTCTGATCATGCTGACGCTGTATGGTCAGTCTTCTCAGACAAATAGATCGATGCTCTGTGGGGTAAGGCAGTGCAAATTTAAAAATCGACAGTCCAACGGGGAAGTGGTATTTTTGGACCCCCTAGTGACGTGTCACTCCCAGGGGATGACATGTGGCACTTGATAATATAGGCACACCTTTGCCTATAAATAATGGACTTTGCGATTTATTCAAGGAATTTTGGCTTATTCTCTCAAAATCAATTTCTCACTTTAGAACTCAAGAGCTCTTGGATTCTAAAGAGAGAAACACAATTGGACATAAACTTGGACATAGCATTGGACCTTGACTTGGACTGTCGATTACAGGCCATGTTCATCTCAGCCTCGTCTCTACAGCACTGCTACTCCTGACGGTCTGTCTGAAAAGCCTTACTCTCTGTCTTTACTCCATCATTGTCCTCACTTTGTACATCTAGAGGTTGACTCGAACTTTAGCCTTTATGGCACCTCCATGTAGGTACGAACCCACTTTTCTTGGCATCAAATCTAATTTCTTTAACCCCAAATCCCTTTTTTCTTCTAATAAACAGCCTCACGATTTGCCGCTAATGCAAATTTCCACCCAAGTATGGTTGCATATTAGCTTTTTCAGGTTTTATTTGGTTTGTTTTTCACCTTGGACAGATTCCTACTTTGATAGCTTGGCGACGCTCTCTGGATTTCATCATGGGTCGGGGGTAGCTAGGCATGGCGGTCGATTGTAATTCACCCATCTCAGGTGTCAAGGTGGTTGGTGGGCGTGGTAGCATCGCTTGGTGGTGATTTGGGTGGTCTATGTGCTTATTGTCGGTGGTGACTCTATGGCATGCAGCAGTGAGGTGACAGCAATGATGGTAGAAATAGTGACGGAGGCAACAGCGAAGGTGGCAGCAGTAGTGACAACGGAAGCGGCCAGGCGACCTTTGCAAAGGCAGAATTGGCAAAGGCCGCATTGACATTTTGCCTATAGGAAGGGTGTAGTTTCGGGCTGTCCTTTCACATTTTCCCTAGCTCGGTGTTCTCTTTGGTTTCCTTTATGGTACGTGGTTGGTTTAGTATCTAGGAGCTATAAGTGTAGCTTTAGGCTAGGGTTTTGTCATCCTTTTTCCTCCCTATGCCTTTGCTAAGTCATTTGAGTTTGTTTGGTGGTTGAGGTCTCGATGGTGGTGTCAGCCTGGGGTTGTTCGATATTGGGCGAGATTTGTCGTCTCGTGTTGTGGTATGGTCAGGTGAAGCGACCTTTGTTTATTGGTGTTAGGTGGGTGGTCTTGTGGTGGTACTGTTTGCTATGGGTGGTGGTGTGGTGGTGATTGTTGGAAAATATAGCTTAGATTTGCTACATCAATTTCTCATAACACTTGATCACAAAATATGACTAAAACATATAATTATCTAACCATGAAAATAATCAAAACTTGTTGCTAACTAAATATATTAAACATATTATAAGCATACAATTATGTACATATATATATATATATATAAGCAAATTGTCAAGTATTTTAACTAGCATGCAATTTCAAGATATAGATATTAAAGTAAGTTAACGCTAGCCTGTGAGAGTCGCGATAAAATCGCTGTCCTAAAGGCTTTATCGTCTCCCTACGCACGGGTTCCAGCGAACGATAAATCCTCCAAGATAAAACCCAAGGCTCGCAGCGTCGCCTTCTCTATGTGTGCGTCCATAGGAAGACTGTTGAACTAACCCGATCAAGTTGCCCAAAAATCAAAGAATGTAGAGAATATATAAAATATCAAGCATATGTCTTGATATGTGTATTCTCCATGGTAGGAGTAGTCTCCTTTTATAGTAGAAGAAGACTAGGAGTTACACACATAATAAATAACAACGGTCAAAAACATTATGAATAAAATTATGACAAAGTTTTAATATAATAGGTTACATTGACCAACATAAATATAGAAAATAAAGTAAGGTTTTAAAGCTTTACTAAAAGAATTTGTAAATAAAATAAAAACAAATTCTAACAGTGATATGGGTGTTTTACACTGGTTTGGGAGGATATGATATGTTTAACGGTGGTGCGAGGTGGTTACGTGTTCCATGGTATAGCTTACGGTGATGATCGGTTTATGGAGATTGTATTCTGTTCAAGGTCATTAGAGGCATCCAGTTTGCATGTTTACATTCTTTTTGTGTTAATAAATTAAGTTGTAGGATTTTTATTTAATCACTATAGGTCAAAGGGTGTCGGGCCTTTAATTTTTAATTTTATTTTTCTTTAACCTTTTGCCTTTTATTTTGGTGCATTGTAATTAATCCTTGAGGCTAGGGGTGTTAGCCTCAACTATGAAGTTCTGAAATATATTTCTTATGCTTTCAAAAAAGAAAAAAAGACAATTGCCACAAAATTCATGTGCAAAGTGTAATTAACCAAAACGTTTTAAACCTAGTGAAGAATCTATTCATTGGATATCCTGGAGTACATTAATACGTCTGCCGAAGTCACATTGGGTGGTTTAGGTTTTTAGAATTTTGAATTATTCAACCAGGCTTTGTTAATTAAACAAGCATGGAAAAATTTGGATATTTCTGGAGAGTTTTTAGCTCAGGTGCTCAGAGGCAAGTATTATCCTCAAGGTGATTTTCTAGCAACACGTAATCCTAGACAAGATTCATGGATTTCGCAAAGTCTTTTGGTAGGTCAGCGAGCACTTAAACAAGGAATACAGTGGCAGATTGGGAATGAATGCTCGATTTCTGTCTAGATGAATTGGTGGCTACCTCAAACGTCTGATCAAATGCATCTTTATCGCACTGAAGATAATGAACATTGGCACATATCAGACTAATTAATTGTCCCTAGTTTTTGGAATTTAAGGTTACTGTTAAATACCTTTCCATCCCCGATTGTCTCTAGCATTTTACACCTTAGGCGAGGTTATCCCCAAGGCATGCTCTTTCTCGATTAAGTGAACTTATAATCACCTGAGAGCGATGAATGTCCATCAGTCGTCTTTAGATTCCTCCACTTCTTCTAATGTTTGGCGGAAGTTATGGAATCTATCTTTTCCGAAAAAGATCAAGATGTTTCTCTGGCAGTTTCTGCATCAGAGAGACTTGCAGTTTCCTCGAGCTTAGTTTTGAGGAATATCCATATCTCTGATAGGTGTCCACTTTATCGATTATATCCGGAGATGCAATCTCACCTCTTCGTTGAGTGTCAACGTGTTCAAGTTATTTGGCATCATATTTTTATGGTCAAGGTAATGATCTCTTGGATTCTTCTGCTCGAGATCTTGTTTTATTTTGTTTCTCTAAGCCAATCTTTCAAAGTAGTTCAGACATGGAGTTCCTACTAGGCGTTTCTGTTCTGCTCTGGATTATTTGGTGTGGAAGAAATACTATAGTTTTCAGGGGTGAGCAGTACTCTCCTTCACACATTGTGGGCCAAAGCCGCAAGCTCATGACTAGCATTAGTGACACCCCTCGCTTCCGACGATGCGTTCAAAAACTTGATCAGAATGCATGTGCCATCAACTAATTGATGTTCAGTGCATTTCGAGCATTTTTACCCCCGAAGTTCCAGTTTGGCTTTCTAATCATTGTGCTTGCCCTTTCCCGCCAACTACTATATCATGTGCTCTCTTTGTCTCAACTCTCATTCCCGTTGACTTGTCTACTTGTTTGAAGTTTGGTGTTGGTAAGGTGGTTTTTTTTTGTTTGAGAAATCGTCTCCTACTGGGGCTATTTTGATGTGCTCTTCTCTCCTAATGAAACTAACGCAATAGTCAAGGCAGTCTTACTAGCTATTGCGTGGTTATCCCATCATCTCTGTATGCACATGATTATTCTTGTCTTTCACTCAGATTTACTTGTGCAGATGCATCCAGCTGAGATGGGAGATGTTTCAGTTCAGAGTCTTTTGTGTAATATGTTTGACTGTAGTCAGGACATGCATTCGCTATTGCGTGGTTATCCCGTCATCTCTGTATGCACATGGTTCTTCTTGTCTTTAACTCAGATTTACTTGTGCAGATGCATCCAGCTGAGATGGGAGATGTTTCAGTTCAGAGTCTTTTGTGTAATATGTTTTGACTGTAGTCAGGACATGCATTCATTGCATATCGCCCAAGGCACAGAGTGTGTTTTGCAGTTAGCCTCAGCAATGGCGTATTTTGCTTCCACATCAGGTCAAGGCCAGCAACAGGAATGGTTTGCTGACATCCAGTCTGTAACCTCCCTGAGTCATGATGTTGCTGTAGCGGTGCCTTAGTGGTGTTTTGGTCATTGACTTACTGTTTCACTTTTCTAGTTTACCTTTTAGACTTGGTGGTGTTTTTGTTTCTTGTTCGTCTAGTTGTAACAGATGCGATCAACATTGCTGTACATAGTTTTATGTTGGTATATATTTCTTATTCCTCTAAAAAAAAAAAATAAGAAGTGAAGAAGTCCTTCTCACCCTCCGATTAATGGAAGTTTGACACTCATTTCATCAGCTGTGCAGCTGCACCCTTTCCTCTGCCTTTAGCCACAATAAACAATAGAAGAAGGTTCCGAAACGTGGTAGCTTGTGCCTTAAAAAAGGCATGAAGGTCATGGCTGCTGCGGGCCGCGATGATATTTCGTGATTGTCAGGTCTAAGACCGAGTTCTCACCTGCCTAAGACCCTGTTTTTGCGAGCTTTTATTGAAGTGGTGTTGGAGATCTCTGTACAGAATTAGAAAGTTCCATCAGGCAGGTGAGTGTTCGTAGGAGTTTTTCTTTCCCTTTAATTCCCCCCCTAAAAGTGTCTAACAAAAGAAGAGATGGCATTTGGGAGTTGTCAAATTATATGTAGCAAAGTGTTATGAAGCATACTAGTGCGATTTTGAAGGACATGGGCATGGGTGGACCAGAGGAAGGGCCCGGGGCGGGGGGGGGGGGGGGGGGGGGGGGGCGGTGGTGACCCAACAAAATTTTACTAAGCATCGAACCACTTGCTATTGCTCTGACCCGGCTTATACTGGGTGGGAGTCCTGCAAGGAAGATATTGGAGCCCCATCAACAATGAATTCATCCGCTCCTACGTCGTTCCTGGGTCCATCTTCTGGTACGCCTCTTTTTAGCGGCAAATAATAACTTTACATGCATCCATTATTGCTACTTACATGCATCCTCTTTAGGATTCAATGGACTAGATGAAAGAACATAAATTATCTTGTTAGTTCATCTTTGCGTTGGAATTAATGTTTCATTCTATTCTCTTAGTAGGATTAAGCGCACCTCTAGAGTTGTCCCTGTGAACTACTGTTGCCTCTAGGCTTCCCCATGCTCATTATCCACTCTCTAGACCAAGGGAAAGATATCTTCTTGTCGAAACCAGTGTATAAAACGCAAATTTACAAATTGTCGCCAGATCTGTTCAGACTAAACATAACTTATGTTGAACGGGACAAGGATCCTCTGAGTACAGTATGTCTTTTGGAATAAAAGAAATCCTATATACATTTTAGTAGCAAAAGATTGTCACTTTATAAATTATAGCAACAACGAGAAAAACATTTCTAATTACAATTTTTTGTCACAAAAACTGTTATGGGTGAGATGAGCAGAGGAGCCCTATGTATGACGCGACAGGAGATTTTCCACTTTTCTAAGACAAGAACCATGAATAAAAAAAAGTGAGTCACCTATAAATTACTATGAGTTAGGAAAGATAGATGTGATTATTATTAGTTGGGGTATTACATTTAGATCCCTGAGGTTATGATAAAATTAATTGAATATCTATTAGTTTGAATAAATAACACCGATGACCGTTGACCGGAGGGAATACTGGAATGGGTAACTGTTTGGACACCTTGACTATATTGCCCATGACCAAAAATGTAACATGTGATTTGCCTTGAGGTTAGGGTTTGAATTCTCAAGGCGACGATGGAGCAAGCCACCAGACGAGGAGGCGGGAACGCTGAGAGTGCTCTCTCCATGGAACATGGAACCAGATCAAGACCAACATAACAACAACAATTACAATAACATAAAAATGACAAGAAGGTGGGAGAATTACCTAATGATGGAGCCGAAAAAACGACATTGGTGGAAGGGTGTTTGAGGGGAAGGAAGTACCACCGTGGCAGAGTCTAGTGACGTTTAGGGCTTTCGTGGTCAGCTTCGTATTACGGACTAGCCATCACCGCCCATCACAATAACCACCAGGCACCACCACGCCATAACTACAACCCCCATCCCCCAGCAACATCGCATCATATTTCCTTCACTTCCGCCACCTCTACACGACAACCTCTCCAAACCAAACCCTAATAGCAAGCCCACACAGTCCTTTCGCTCCCACCCCACCTCTCCACGACAACCTCGCCAGTTAAGTCACCTTTAACCATTTTCGAACAAGAACCACGAGAACCGGTCACAACCAATTAATAACCACTGTCGCATTTTATCAATTCTGCTCCCAGCTCTGCAACCTCTCTGTTGCCATCTCTACCTTCCACCGCCATATCGAGTTCATCCACACCACCATAGAGTCCAAGTTACCCCACCACATCACCATTCTCGCCCTGCCCTCTTGCCGTCTCATCAACTAAAAGTTGTTACTCAAACCAACCTGAAAACAATGCAATTCCCCTAATCCTCAAATTTGCAAACTCAAAATTTGAATCTGCTCAATTACACGCAGTGCAAATCTAAAATTCAAAATTAGGTAGGAGAGAAAAATTTGTGAATTAGGAATGGTAAATTACACACGGCAACCCTAAGGTTCGCCCTAAATTATACGCCTAAGTATTTTTATTACACTAAGCTACACATTTAACAGAGTTAACAAAATTAATGAAAGGATGGTCATACCTTTAATAAACAAGTCAATTTACCCCCTCCCTCCCTCTCTCACACACACACGCACGTGCTGGCAGCACCCTTTGGACTGCCACATGTCACGACCCGAACCCACGGGCAGGCCCGCGAGCTAGGCATGTGACCGGCCGCAAACCCAATGGACTCCAACCGAGGGCTCTGCCAGGCCTTACTCGCTAAAATAACATATAATCTGCAGCGGAAATTAAAACTTCTATAAACTTAAATTACCTTTTCATATTTTATTTGAATACATCACTTATACTAAAACTTTTCATAACTCTGATTGTCAACAACTAAAGCTAAACAGAAAATCTAATATTTAGCGACTCAACCAATACAGTCTCCGAAGCTCAGTGCCAAATTGTTCCTTCCTACGCTCGTCACCATCACCTTACTTCCAAACCTGAAATGATAAGTAAGGGATGAGCTTCCACGTGCTCAGTAAGTAACCAATGATTCAACTAGCTGGACCATAGCATGTCAGAAAATAACTCATTTATATTATAGCATCATTAAGATATCTAAAAAAATCATAGATTTGATAATCATCAGGTAAAACAAAATAGAGTACATTAAACCAAAAACTGAAGCATAAAATCATTAACGCAAAACTCATGACAACCAGTTCGATTGCAACATTAGCTCAAACGATATGCTGCGGTCAGCGTACAGGCCCCACTGACTAGGGCCCGAAATCCCTCCTCCATCCGGGATAAAATTCTGTGGACGCATGGGCGAACCACGAGCAACAGTACTGTGCATCAACGTACAAGCCCCGTTGACCAGGGCCCGAAATCCAACTTTCCCCCGTGGATATAGGGCACAGCAATCGAGTAAACCAAAAACCCCCTTTGGGTTCATCGTGAACAAAATCACTCATCAATTGATTCTCAACCATCCTCACATCCTTTCAATAACCCTCAACATGTTCAATATTCACAATAACGTCAATAAAATACATTTCAAATTCGAGTTCCATTTCAGTTTCTAGGCAAAACATCATTTACATGCTTGTCCGATTTTTCTTTGACGAGAATAAAACACTAAAACCTTTTTTTGGTAATTTAAGCCAGAGCAGTTAAACGTACTTAAAACGACCAATGCTGAAAAACACTACATTTTTTTTACAGTAGATAAACATATACGTTGTCTATAAAAACACTAATTGAATCAAAGGGTCACTTACTTGACGCTATGCATTTGCCCACATAAAAATCTCCGTAGAGACGGCGTGCTGCTGCATCTCGTTCGAGAACCATCAACGCCATTCTTTTCTATCTTCATGTTCCCAGCTTTACTATAACCCAAAGGATCGTCAATCACGGCACAACATTCTCGTTGAACCTGTCTTCAAGCAGATTTGATGCCTCAGTCAACTGCACGACCTTTACATGCCCGTCCAATATCATGCCCAGTTCACCATGTCATTCTTGGCATTTAATCGTCGTTGCCGAACATCCATTAATTTACCCGTTTTAATAACCACCAAGTAACCTCTCGCTAAATAGTACTCAGTTAATCGCTAGGGCTAACGCTAACAATTCCCTTTTATATATTCTCATAGCTCATAGCCTATGTGATTCCCTGTCCAAAAACACATACACGCATAGGGTACACCTTCGCAAGCATACGGTACACCTACACCATATACCACACGACCATACTCTCACCACAGAGTACATGTACAACCATCGCACTGCTCCTCACACATAAAAGGCATTACATACTATCGTGTTGCCTACACAGCAACATGCTCATGCACCTCATGCAGCTGTAGAGATAACACCACACCTACGCAATATACACATCTGTCCAAACACACGCAACATACACCCACCGGTGCACACACACAATTATCCAGATACCAAAACCCCACAGTCATACCCACTCCACCGACAACTACTCCATCCCAATACAAACGCCACACCCATCTATAATTGAACTGACAGATTGCCTCATCAATCAAAACAAATCCTAAATTCTATCGATCGTCACCATATACACTCCACCACGGTTGCCCCAGTCCAGTTCACCTAGAGCACCACCGTTAAACCATAACCGTTAACTACAACAATATCAAACTCGTACCGTCAGACCCCGTTTCATAATCAATACTACCAAAACCGAACATATCGGCAACTAGCTTCCACAACCAATCTACCACTAAGATGCCACCTTCCAACAACCCACAACCATTTGACCACCATGATTGTTACTATTCTACACACAAGTCAATTTCACACTACACCAATATACACATCCAACACGCAGCATCACGCATACACGATATCTCCATACACATCCTGTTACACACCATCAACCAACAACAATCACACCTACAAACATGCCCAAATACATGCACCGTACACCTACTGTTGTACACACACAAACCCACCTCATTTATTTCATTTCATCCACTGCCAACACTCTCACTAAATCACCACCACTGCACAGTCATCAAAATCACAACATCACCATCAACCCCGCTTCACAGTCAATCTCATACAACCAATTCTATGCCAGTCATGGACTCCCCGGCGGCAACGGAAATCAAACTGCCATTGTGGTCGATCCGAGGACTTACAAGGACCTCTTCGGTGCCCATGACTCCGCGGCTTACCGTTCGACAGGTGATCGTCCCCCTGTAATTATGGCCGTGTTTTGGGCAGTGGGCTGAGGGTTCGTAGTCGTGCAGTCTTGGGCCTTTTCCCCGGTGGTTGCAAATTCAGGTGGTGACGTGCTGAAAATTGGTGCCTACTTCCATGGGTCACCGTAGCACTATAGTGCGGCACCGTAGTAATCCACGGCTGGTGCAACCGGAATTATGGTTGGTCGGTGGTGAAACCGTGAGGTGGTGGCAGTAGCGTGTTGGCTTCGGCGGTATGGAGAGTTGCAACCGACGTGTGGCGGTGATGGATAGAGGCGCTGGGCGGTCCATTAGGCGAAGACGACGATCAGAGTTGATTGCCGGTCATGGCTGGTTGATGCCCATCGACGGTGAAGGACAACGGCGCTGCCTTTGCAGATCTGCTGACGTTGTGCGACGGCAAACCTTGGATCGAGGAAATCTGATAATGGGAATTTCTGGAGATGATGGTGGTCGCAAAATTGTTGTGCGGTGGTGGTCGGCGCAGGCGGCTGGAGTTGCTCGCCGGTGGCCGAAGGCATCGCCGGCAGCAGCGATTGCACGGCGAAGAGGAGTGGTTGATTGACCGGTGATGGTCCATGGCCGGTTGTGCATGAAATCTGGTAGGGCGGCCGTTAGGCAATGGCGTCCGGCGAAGGGGTTTAGCCAGAGTTGCTCTCCGGTGACCGAGGTGTGGCCGAAAATGGCTGCCTCGATCTGGCAAGCAGAGGCGCCGCCCGTTCTAGGGCCGGCTGCCTTCCCTGTTTCTCTCTACCCATTTTTCTTTTCTCTTCTCTCTCTCTCTCTCTCTCTTTTCTTTTTTTGTTTTCGCTTATTTATAAAGTATATTCCTTTTAATTGTTACCAAAGCATCCTCCTTTATATCCCCCAATCTCTCTCTTCCATTTTAAAATAGCAAGTTGGTAGATAAGATATTTTTACAATAAACCATAATTACTTCTTTAATGTGATTAAGATTCATTTATTTCTCTAGTGCGTTCACTTGTTATCCCTAACTGCCGGTGTTATAAGTTGTCGCTGATAATATCACTCAAGTCAATCGTCGCTAAAGTAATAATAGCTGGGTAAACCTAGGTTCGGGACATCACACCACACCTATGCTGGCAAAGCCACGGGCCACCAACCGCAGCCACCACTACCCACCACCACCCACCACCACCCCTATCACCAAGACTCGCGAGGTCGGCCACCACCTCTCCATAAAGACAACAGATCGTGAATCTGAAATCGGCCAAACCACCAACCGTACAACCACCTAATGCACATCTACGGCCATCAACAACCACCAATCGCACCGCCAATTGTTTTCACCTTCCACCACCACCACTGAACATGGATCTAGATCGACCACTACCCAAAATAGGTGTTGTTGCACTGATTAGACATCACTGGGGTACTTGATCGAGGCGCACGATTGACAAGTGCAGAGAAGCGAGCTAGGCTTGGTCTATTTTCAGTAATTGCTTGCCCGTAATTTTTAATCAAGGTACGTGGTCGTGGGTTTGGCTGGATGTCATGGGGGTTATGATGATGGGTTCAAATGTGACGGCGACGGCGAGCTTTGTTTGATCGTTTGTTGGTTGTTGGAGGGCATTGTGGTGGCCGTCGGTGGATATGGTGGCTGATGACAACCGATCGTCGTTGGTGGCTCGCAATCGATCACTGTTGGTGGGTCGTGGTCGTGGTTGTTGTCGGAGGATGTTGCTGGCCGTGGCATACGGGTTTTGCGGTTGGTAACAGTTGGTGGTCGTGGGTATGCCGCCATGGTCGTAGGTGGGCCAATTTAGATATGGAAATAGGCCAGGGTGGTGGCTCGTGGCGGGGCAGTGTGGTGGCCGTTGGTGGGTCAGTTAGGGTCGCCGTTAGTAGGTTGCGATCGGTTGTCGAAGGGTGTTGCCGGGTGGTGGGTTAGCCGGCAAAGCATTGGGTTATAAGGAAAAAGATGAAGAGGGCATTTTAGATATATCATAATAATCAAAAGGTGCCCTAACTTTTCTTGACGATACCATGACGAAAATGAGCATTATGTAACACAATAACAAACTACAAGGGGCGGGCAGTAATAAAAAAAACTTAGGCGGAGTCGTGTATAATTTAAGACAAACTTCTAGTGTCTGTGTGTACAATTTACCCTAATTATTTAGTAAGTCAAGGCCTGCATTTCTTCGATGCTACAAACTTATTGCATAGAGCACTCAGAAAGTCAATTATGAGAGACTTCTTTAGCATCTACAAACTTTATATTAAGAAATAAAATATTTACCAAATTTACAGAAAATTACAAAGTAGGATCACATAAATGTGCAGTAGTTCTTACGTATTTTTTTAGTTGGGTATGCATCTCAAGTCTTCCTTTCTATCACTTTCTCATTGAAAGAAATTGTTGGTGAAGTCAGTCCTTTGTCTCCATTGTCCATCTTATGTTTGTTCTCCAACTTCCGAATATCGGTAAGTCACTAGCTACTTGTACCAATATTATCTCCAAACAGTTTCTTCTCACTCAATACTCTCCGATGAATTCCCAATTCCTTTCATGGTTTCCCTTATTCCCCATCCTTGTAATTCTTGAAATATCGGTTCTCGTTCGAATTCCGTTGTGTTCAAGTGACCCAGATGTGTTCTACGAGACCTGCGGTACTGCTTTCAGCTGTGGCAACATATCAGGAATTGGATATCCTTTCCGTGGAAATGGAAGTCCTGAATACTGTGGATATCCAGGTTTAGTGCTCAACTGCAACCAGGACAACATCACCACCATTGAGATCATGGGCATGGCATACCGTGTATTGGATATTGATCAAACTATTCAGTTCATGAGGATTGCAAGGGAGGATTTGATGGAGTCAAGATGTCCACAGGATTTAGTTAACACGACCTTGGATTATACGCTCTTCGACTATGCTTCAGCTAACTATATGAACGTTACGTTCATCTTTGGTTGCCCTGTTTCTATGAACTTTCCGGGTCTAACTAGTCTTACTTGTGGGAGTAATGGATACAGTAGTGTCTATTTGTTGCCTGGAGCTCTAGGCCCCGGAAGCTGTAATGTGAGCGTTGTAGTTCCAGCTCCGCTTATTCAGGTGGATTTGGGAGGAACCTTGAATACAACGAGTTTGGATCAGATTGTTCAGGAGGGGTTCCAGGTTAAGTGGAAGGTAGATGGCAAAGCCTGCAGTGACTGCACCGCATCCAGCGGGCGGTGTGGATACAATTTATCTACCAATCAATCTACTTGCTACTGCTCGGAACCACCGTACATGTCAAATACTTGCTTGGCGACTGCCACAGGCCCATCTTGGTCTTCAGGTACACGTTTCTTTCATGAAAATATGGTTAAGTTTGGCATGATTCCTCGCGAGAGGGCCTTAATCAAGCGTTTAATCAAGCCAAGCCTGTGTAGCTTTAGAATCTGGATAGTCCTAGTGTACGTACTTGTTGATCTGAGTCAAACCAAATTAAGAGGTTCATTATTCGTGAAAGCTTACATTACTAGTCTCACGAGCTTATAAATGAGGGACGCATACATGTAGGGCGAAGGATCAAATTATCTAGCACAATGGTAGAGTTTATAGTTCTGCTTTCATAATCATTTCCTAAGACGTGGATCCTTCAACATTAAGCGTATTGAAACTGTGAATCGCAACAATTATAAAGCTTGAATTTGAGTGAGACCCTTATCTGGGAAACAACTTTGCGGTAGCAAAATTTGAGACGCGACATTATTCTCAGTGAATTACTAGGTCTGCTCTGAAGTGGGTCTTGGAAAGCAATTTTCAATTTTGTACAGTTTGGCATGATTCCTCACGAGAGGGCCTTAATCAAGCCAAACCTGTGTAGCTTTAGGATCTGGATAGTCCTAGTGTACGTACTTGTTGATATGAGTCAAACCAAATTAAGAGGTTCATTATTCGTGAAAGCTTACATTACTAGTCTCACAAGCTTATAAATGAGGGACGTATACATGTAGGGCGAAGGATCAAAATATCTAGCACAATGGTAGAGTTTATAGTTCTACTTTCATAATCATTTCTTAAGACGTGGATCCTTCAACATTAAGCGTATTGAAAACTGTGAATCGCAGCAATTATAAAGCTTGAATTTGAGTGAGACCCTTATCTAGGAAACAACTTTGTGGTAGCAAAATTTGAGACGCGACATTATTCTCAGTGAATTACTAGGTCTGCTCTGAAGTGGGTCTTGGAAAGAAATTTTCAATTTTGTATAGATTAGCCCCTCTACGAGAGAAGTAGATAGTGTCACATTTTATTCAAGCAAATTGGCTTTTCATGTTTTCTTGTCAGCAAATATTGCTTACGCTGGTCTTCTTTCGGGGTTGGTCAACTAACTCCCACGCAGTCTATACTCCAACTCCGACGTCTAAGATAACATGGGTTAGCTACCTAATACTACATATTCGGTTTAAATTACAACAAACTTCTTCTTTGTGACCTAGTCTAATTAAACGAATGTTAACAACAGAGGGAAACCAGAAGCAATTCCCAACAAAAAAACAGAAACCTCAATCTGAACCTAAATAGATAATTTCACCAAAGTTTCAGTAATGGCACGAGTGAATGCACAAGTAATATTTTTTTTGAGGTTAGCGAAAATGCAAACTCAAATTAAGTATAAACGCCGAGTTTCCTTTTTTTGAGTCTAAACTGTGTGCAAGTCCAGAAACAGTAGCCATTTTCTAATTAGAGGGGTTACGGATGTGATTTCACAAAACGAATGCAGGCAACATATATAACAAGCCAAAACTAATGCCAACGCATAATGAGTCGTCCATCTAAACATCAACCATAATACTTTAGGTCTTCAATTACCTAAGACGAGTTCTCGGTGATCATCGTCTTGCTTTTTATTTCAAGAAAGATATAGTTCTGTCACAATGCAAGTTTTACAAGTGTTTTGAGCCATTTTCTGCTCCAACTCTCACTGTAAATGAGCTCAGATACCCGTATCATGGACTATCTATCTTTTGGATTCTTCTTAGTTTTATCTTTTCACTTTACCAAAAAAGAAGGGTAATGGAAATAAAGAACAAGTATCAAGATCCGAAACAAAACCAATAAAATAAAACAGAAAATGGTAGATATAGTAAGTCGAAGTAACAACTAAAAACTACACCAGATTCAGAAAGATAGCTATGCGGAAGCTGAGTTCAATTAATTTACTTCTCTTGCAAAATTCATTTCATTTCTAGCCACTGTGAATGTCTGTCTGCATGTTACCTTGGATGTCTTAGTACTTACCTAAATTGTATGATACGGAGTAACTTTTTGCATAATAGTCAAGTATGATGATACTGATTGCCATGGCAGAACTAGTACGGATGAGACAGGGGACCTCAGTCCATTTGCTCTTCCGTTTATTATTTCAGATGATGAACTTTGCTTTTGTCATGGAATCTTCACTGGGGAACCTCAGGACATAGCATTTATATTTGGTAGCCTTGGAATTTGGTGATCATTTCTTTTATTAGTATAGTTGGTCTGCATCATGCATTGTGCTAAGCCTAATCGCGTAGCATACATACTGTCCAATGATCTGTCTGCGAAACTTCTCAGTCGTGTTTTTCAAATTGTTTTACATCTTATTAATGAATGTGAAAATTTGTCAATCATCTCAAGTACCTCTACTCAATTGACCATGTCTTCAACAAATTGAAAGTCACGACAAGGTAGATGATTGAAACATTAGTATGCCCAGCAATTCTCACATTTGTCGGCACTCTCCTAGTGTCCAAAAGCAAGCTTCTCAATCCTGAAAATCACATTTCAGAGGGGGCTTACTTGGTCAAATATCCCAAGTTCTGAACTCTCATCAAAATGCATTCGCCAGTTTGTCCTTCTTTCCATCTCTTTCTCCTGGCAATCCTATCGATCTTTATGAACTTCCCAACATCTCTATCTGCTGATGACACGCGATATACAAACTGCACCCAGGAGTTTGTATGTGGAAGAATCACAAGGATCAAGTATCCTTTCTGGGGATTGAACCGTGCAGATTACTGCGGCCAACCTGGATTCAAGCTGGAATGCCAGGATAACGTGCCAATGATTACGGTGATGTCAGAAAAATACATTGTTCTTGAAATCAATTTACAACTGCAGTCTCTTATTCTTGCTAGGCAGGATCTTTAGAACGATACATGTCCTGCACACTTTGTCAATACCACTATTGACTTCACTCTTTTCACTAATGCTTTTGGGGTCCGCAACCTAACACTGTACACTGTACTATGGTTGCACTTTCAGCATCGGACCTATTCCAGGGTTCTTGAATGCATCTGTTTGTAACATAAACAATACAGATATTAACGCTTTCTATGTGATGAGGAATTTACCCATTGATCCAAGGTTAGGGAGATGCAATAGCACTGTCATTGTTCCAATCTTTGAGACGACTGCTCAGGCTCTAGAAGCCAATAGGAGGACTCTTGGTCTGGCTATAGATGGGGGCTTTGGATTGCAGTGGGATGCTAGTGATGAATGCAGCAGGTGTTTGGAATCCGGAGGGGAGTGTGGTCATAATCGAACTGAGAATCGATTCACTTGTTTTTGCAATGATCAGCCACGTCTAGAAACGTGTTCTGATAGGCCAGGTATGTCTGCCTATATGCATAACTGTTGATAGGATTGAAGAAGTGTTGACTGCATCATACTATAGTCCATTTTAGTGGATATCCTCTGTTATCTAAGCTGAATTTACTACTACTTACACTATTTTGGAAAACTTGATGCCAAGGACTCTCCCAACCGAAAGCTAGGTGCCATTTTATCCGGCTGCCTTAGGGATTTCGGCTCATGATTACTTATCATCAAACTAGACACTTTGTGTCTTTGTTTTTCAATATAGTAGAAGGAATAAGGTCTGATGGATGTCTTGAAAAGATTAGGTCCTCTTCTGGAGCCATTATATGTATTCTAATCACGTGTACAGTGCACCAACCCTGTTGAACCATCGAAATGCCTCTTTGCAAATTTGACTTGTGGGACTTCCACATGCTAAGCTTGTGATCTAGTTGACAAAGGCTAATGATACAGAGAGCTTTCTCCGGTTACTCGCCTAATAGGCCTTCTTTGGTGCAATGGGTTCACGGATGACAAAAACCGGGATGATCACAGCGAGCAGACCCTGTGGCAACCCTGAAACTAACCGCAGAGATTAATTTGCCACTGAAGTTCTCCATTTGCTTTAAAAAGATAGATTCCTTGCATCTTTAGCTGCGAACCTTCCTTTTGGCAACAAATATGGGTCTTTCATGCGTAAATTCATCAATACAAACTGCAGAGAATCTGGAATTCTTGATCCATATTCTCCTCTTGGTGCTAGTGCACTACATGGGATAGAATAGAAAATACTCGGTGGTAATGATCCATTCTTATGAGAGATTACATTTGACAGTTCACGGGCGTAGGAAACGGTCACGTGGTTTCATGTGGTGGGAGAGATACATGCGATAGTCGATTGCAATATTAACCAGGTTCCAATAAATTAATGTTGCTCTTAGCCTATGTTAGTATCATTTTATTGGTCTTCTCTGTCCCAAAGGATATTGGATGATCTCTCTGTCCCGACCCTTTGATTCTTGTTATCATCTTAAGAACTGTACGTTGATCATCTCTGTCACAACGATACCAGTCTAACCTCCTTATATATGTCCAAAATATGGCAGGACACACTCCCTAGGATACACCTCAGAGGATGCTGTTGACTTGATCTAATTTTGTAAGTGTACAACATGCTTGCCGTGCTTATAGGCTTCTGTATATTAATTATGCCCAAAAATTCCACATCAGTGGATGCCTTTTTTCTCATTAAGAGATGGGAACCTTATGATATTCAAGTTCAATTGCGGGGCCAGAAAATAGGTTTAAGTTTCGCGTACAGACCGCCACCCATGACCATAGACTTTAATTTCAATGGACTCGGTCAGCTACGTCTAAATCTCAACAGAAGCTTCTCTTTGAAACAGAAATTCCACAAGGAAGGTGGCTTGCTTTGTCAACGATCATTTTTCCTCTTGCATACCATGACAAAAGAATGACCGGTTCATCTCCACATACTCCCTTTGAATTGTAGATCTCCAGCCCATTACTGACTTTGGGTTTAGCTGTTCCAAGTTTTTTTTCATCTCTCTCTGTAAAAATGAATCCCCGCCTCTTCTTTCTGATCTTCGCGATCCTAATCCATGTCCCGACGTACTTGTCTGCCGATGATGCTCAATATGCAACCTGTGGCGAGTTACTTCAATGCGCAAACATTCCGAACATCGGTTATCCTTTCTGGGGAGAGAGCCGGCCAGAGAGTTGCGGCTACCCCGGGTTCCAGCTTACTAATTGCCAAGGTGATGCACCAATTATTACGATGGAGAGGCTACAATTCCGTGTCCTAGCCATGGACAACGAAGCACAGAGCCTCACAGTTGCTAGACAGGACATGTGGAACCAGACATGTCCAACATATCTCTACAACACCACCTTGGATTACAACCTCTTCAGCTATGCCCCCAACCAGCAGAACATAACTCTGCTCTACGATTGCATTGCAATTCAAACACAAACGATTCCGTATCAGTTTGACTGCAACGTGAACAGTACTGCCTCCATCAGCTACTTCACGAGCGGTACGTTGTCGCTACCTTCGATACCCAATAATATAACGGTGTGCAACAAGAGTGTCACTGTCCCGGTTAACCAAACATCCGGCACGGCTCTATCAAGCTCTTCAGCCACCGTGCGGGAAATGGAAGCAGCTCTTGGTGCTGGGTTTGAGTTGCAGTGGGCTGCAAACAATACGCGCTGCACGCAATGCAGCGAGTCGGGAGGGCGATGCGGTTACAACACGAACACACTTTCTTTTGCTTGCTACTGCTCAGATCAGCCTTATCCACTCACCTGTAACTCTGCTGCAAGCGGTATGTATTCCTTAATCTTGTTAGTATTCTGTGGTTTTAGATCATATGGATTCCAAGGTGCAGATTATCTCTTTAGCTTCTTCTTAACCATTGTCATACCAGGTATGAAATTCATCCAGTCTTACAAGGTCGACTTGCAAATTCCGGTTAATCTAGGGGGGTTAGTAAAATTTCCAGAGAACGTTTTTCAACGAAGTTAGGCACGCTTGCGACCAATATTGGCATTTGATGGCTTGGTCAAAGATCAACAACCCATGTGGGAGTTAGTGCCTACCTTCAACCTCAATGCCATTTTTTTTTTCGAAAACCAGATTTGGGTGGATTTGAGGTTTCTTTATCTTTCTTTTTGTTTTCTTTAATCTTGTTCTAACTGCTCCGATTAGCAAGCGATTGACCTTAGACATGTGGTTTCATTTTTACAGTATGCTGAATCATGGTAATCATGCTTAAGTTAGGCCTTGTGGGAGAGTTCCCTCCGAAATGGATTCTTCAGACCTTGCAGTACTTCTTGATCTGAAAATGCTTCTTTTGATGTATCAGAATCACGAAATCAATTCTATTTGCAAAGTTGTCTTGACTGCCAACTAATTCTTGGTTGGATGTTGCTCCTTACCTCCACTTTTCGTTATGACCCTTTGTAGGCTCCCATCCTCGTCAGAGGCTTCATAAAAAAAATTCCAACCCCTTTATATATCCACCGTTACATCCCCACCGTGGACCCATTTCTCTTTTCTCTTCTCACAAGTTAAAAAGATAATAAAAAAAAACGAGTCCCTTTCCTTCCTTTTTCTTTTTCTCTTTTTATTTTTCACTTACAAATGACGTGATGGTGTTCTGGCTTACCCAAGAGGTGCCAATATTTAAAGAGCTTCTTTTGATGATAAAATTCTCCATGTTCATTTATTATTAGAATGAACAAATTATAACTGAGGTTGTAGTCATCGACTACAAATTGTTTAGTACACAAATGTATTTGCTATCCTTTATAAAGAAAATATCAACGGTACGACTTTTTAGTTGCTTTCCCTCTTAAAGAAAAACTCGAGTGTTATGCACCCGATCAAGAACGAGGTTAAAAGTTCGAAATATGCATTTCACTTTAATAGTTAGAGTTTTACTTTTCTCCATCAAAAGAAAAAAATAAAATAAAGATCTCGTTTCCGATATTATGTCTTCTAAATAGTTAAAATATATTAGAAGCAAATATAAAACAATTTTTGCATAGACCAGTGTGGAAAAATGGTCCCAGGATTGCCATCTTCCTCATATTCACGGCCGCGACTGGACCAACGTAGGGGCGTTTGACAGGGTTTTTTTTACTCTTTTTTTTCAGTTTTAAAAATTAGAAAAAAAAATGGGGTGTTTGGTAATTCTTTTTTTTCTAATTTAAAAACCCACTTTTTAAATTGTAGAGGAAAAAACTCTTTTTTTCACTTAAAATTTTTTTTTGAGACCTCCACCACAACGCACCCACCGCCGGCAGCCACCGCCCATCGCTGCCCGGCAGCCACCGACAGTCACCTCCGGCCGCTGGCAACCACCACCGAGCGGCCACCTCCGGTAGCCACCGCTTGCCGGCCACCACTGTCGACCACCGCTACGCCCTACCACCGCCACCGCAAACCACCACAAAAAAAAGTCAAAATAAAAAGGATTACCAAATACAAAAAACTAAAAAATTAAAAAAAAAAGGTTATTAAGCACTCACTTATTTTTATAAAAAAAATTAATTACTCTTTAAAAATAAAAAAAAAAATGTATCAAACCGACCCGCAATCCTCTGTCCCTCACACAAACAGTTGGCAGTCAACCAAAGCCGGCTACCGGCTACCTTACCATTCAACGTTCAACCACTCTACTCACCCCCTATTACCCACTTCCCATATGCCATCTCACCCTCCACCACTACCCCAAAGATGCCTCGCTCTCCCATCGCCGCCGCCGCCCTCCTCCTCCTCTTCCTCACCACCTTTGCCGGCCACCTCCCGACCTCCTCCTCCCAAGATACCACCGCCTTCTCCAACTGCAACGCCACCTTCTCCTGCGGCCCAATCCAGAACATCACTTACCCTTTCACCGGCGGCACGCGCCCCTCCTACTGCGGCCTACCCGACTTCCACCTCACCTGCAACAGCGACAACTACCCAGAGCTAACCGCCAACTCACTGACCTACCGAGTCTTGAGAATCGACCAGACCCAGCAGAGCCTGACCCTCGTCAGGCTCGACCTGTACAACACCACCTGCCCGGGGGAATTCCGCAACTCCACCTTCAACTCGACCATCTTCAGCTACGGCCGCGAGGATCAGCAGCTGAATTTAGTCTACGGCTGTAACTCGTCGGCCATGAGATACAGGCCCCACAATATCTTCTCCTGCAATGTGGCTGGCTCCAATCTCAGTGATGCTTACTACTTGGTGGGTGCGGTACCGAGCGATCCGATATTGAACCTGGTTCAGTGTAGGGTTATCGTGAATCTTTTGGTGCTTAGGACCACGGCTGATCGGATTAACAGCAACCAGACGAGCCTTGGTGATGCTTTGACGGAGGGTTTCAGTTTGAACTACAGTGATCCCTACAGTGGGGGGTGTTCCGATTGTGTTTTGTTTGGTGGTCAGTGTGGGTTTGATTCGAATTCGTCTAGACCAATTTGTATTTGCCAAGGGGGTCGGCTGTGTGATCCGCCGCCAGGTATTCGGAGCTTCTGCTTGTGAATATGGTCCTAATTTTATGCGATTTTCTAGGTGCATTACGCCATGCTGCAAAGACGCCATTCATTGCGTGATATTTAGTCACCTTGATGGCCGGTGGATCGCTATAGCGTTGTTGTTTGATTAACTTTGGGTCGACTGGAGGTGGGGTGGGCGTGGGGACTGTAGGATTCACAGCTTTGTAGCAGTTCTCGAATTACCTAACATTGAAAGTAATTTAGCTTCTGCTGCGTTCTCCAATTGGAACACATGGTGCTCCAATTGGATTTTTCACTTGCTATTGAGATGGATCGATTAGGATAGTCGTTAGTCTGGTCTTTGGGTACTGACTCTAGTCATTCTGCATTCGGTAGCATGTTTCGTTCCAGTAAAGTAAGAGAAGGAAAAAAACAGGAAAAAGTAGAAGAAAAACATTTGCTCAATGGTCTTATATGTGTATGTGTTTAGTGTTTTGCTGATTGATCCGTTTTAGGTTTATGTGATAGGGGTTCCATATTTGTCCTGCGTTCATTTGGTAGGATCTTAGTCTTACTCTCTGGGTTTATTGTATGTATCCCTCTTTAATTTTTATCTTTTTTGTTAAACTCGCACTAGATGTTTGAAAACACGTCCAAGTATCATTAAGCTACTTACTATGAAATTAGGGAAAACATCTCTTAAAAAAAATGTTCGATAAAGATTGTATATATTGAGACGGCCGTTGTCTTGTGCAGTGGTCAAGCTTACTGAGAACCACGTTGTGCGAATAAGGGCGAAACCACCCAGCGTATGGTGATGTGTGAATTTAGATCCATACCTTGGCCACCTTTAGTCACCTCCTCTTCTATACTATATAGGGCCTTACTTATCATGGTTTTCTTCTTTTTTTTTCTTTTTGTTTTCTGTGGTGGAGTCAGTGGGGGCTTCTTACTGTTTTAAGTGCTTAACTTGGGAAGATGAAACAGTTTGAGACCGACTGTGATACTCATGTTTCTTGTAAAAAGGAACGGCATTAGAAGATCTCTAAATTATCATATTCCTTTAACAAGTAATAATAAGCAAAAGATCTACCATTTATTTGTCACGCTTTGCATCTTCTTTCTTGGATCATGCTAGCGGATTACTTTGATAGATTGTTTCTCGTCATCAATCTTCGTCGATGTAAGTGTTGACTTGGATGATAATCTAGCTCCAGGCTATATGATTCTGTATAGACTGCTACGAACAATCCAGGTGTAGATTTTACTGTGGTTCGAGGATCTGTTTCCAACTTCTTGATTATAAATAATGTCATTTATCTATTGCCGTGTTGTCTAATTTATTTTTCCAATCATGCTTCAGCTAATCTTTCTAAATCTCATGTTTATTGCAGGTGGTTCCTCGAACAAAGCGCTTCCTATAGGTATAATTTCAATTTTGCAGAAGCAAAAGATTATGGGTTTTATCACATTTAGTGGTTCAGGTAACTGATATTTCCTTTTTCGGCAATTCCAGCACTTCCTATTACAGGTGCAATCCTTGCCGGCATCGGCATAGGATGGGTAATCTTCTCTTGCCTCCAAAAGAGAAAGCGACGTGCTGCACGAGGTGCCGAAGCTGTGAGCAAAGACCTTCCAACTCCGCCTTCAAGCAAAGGCCTTAGTAGCACTCCTTCAACTAAATTTACACGCAGCATCCCTTCTTATCCTAACTCAAAATCTGACTTCGGAAAGGCAAGTACCTACTTTGGAGTTCAGGTCTTCAGCTACACAGAACTCGAAGAAGCCACTGATAACTTTGACTCATCTAAAGAACTTGGGGATGGTGGCTTTGGCACTGTATACTATGGTAAGAGGATAAGCATGTAAATATGTGGTGTTGGCAATGTAAGAGACAGCTTACTCGTGTCCATGCTGAACTGTTTTTCCAACTTTTTGCGCAGGTACACTCCAAGATGGTCGTGTTGTCGCAGTTAAACGTCTGTATGAAAATAATTTTAAACGTGTAGAGCAGTTCATCAATGAAGTCGAAATCCTGACACGATTAGACCACCAATACCTTGTAAAGTTGTATGGATGCACGTCAAAGCGAAGCCGAGAGCTGCTCCTTGTTTACGAATATATTCCTAACGGCACTGTGGCTGATCATTTACATGGAAAACGAGCAAGTTCGGGTTTGCTTTCTTGGCCTGTCAGATTGAAAATTGCAATAGAGACAGCTGATGCGCTGGCTTACCTCCACGCATCGGATATCATACATCGTGATGTCAAAACCAACAACATTCTTCTGGACAACGATTTCTGCGTAAAAGTGGCTGATTTTGGGTTGTCCAGATTGTTCCCCAATGATGCCACACATGTATCGACCGCTCCACAAGGAACCCCGGGCTATGTTGATCCCGAGTACTACCAATGCTACCAGCTCACGGACAAGAGTGATGTATATAGCTTTGGGGTCGTTTTGGTTGAACTTATCTCGTCATTACAAGCCGTGGACACCAACAGGCACCGCCACAATATTAATCTGGCAAACATGGCTATTAGCAAAATTCAAAATCATATGCTGCATGAGCTGGTTGATTCAAGTCTTGGGTTTGAAACCGACAGTTCAGTAAGGAGGATGACTACATTGGTGGCAGAGCTGGCTTTCAGATGTTTGCAGCTGGAGAAGGATATGAGGCCTTCCATGCAAGAAGTGCTGGACACTTTGAGAGGGATTCAGAATGAGGAGTTGAATGGTCAAAAAGCAGAGGTGGTGGACATTGTGGTGGATGATGGAGCGCTTCTAAAAGGTGACCCTTCTCCACCTTCGCCAGATTCTGTGGTCATGGGGAAATGGCTTAGCACCTCCACACCTAATTCCAGTGGTTGAGATATCTTCCTCATTTTGCTTAAGAAGTTGCAAGTAGATGATACGAGTGTTTTGAACACTTGCGATCAGATGTTACAGAGTGGGTTCGAACTTCACTTTCTTTTCGTCAACTTTGCTTTATATACGTTCATAAAAGAGTTAACAGGTTAGAATCGCACCCATAAATGCCAGCTTATATAGGATGTACATAGTAATTGGAGGTATGAATGACCTTGTATACCGCGTTTTGTAGTTTGCTCATTCTACGTCGGGAGACTTATGTAGCCATTATTTTTATTGTAATTTGGGATTTAATCTGACTTTTTAAGTATAATGTCAAGTCTTTAAACCAAGCACTTCTGTTTTCTTTTCACACTTGCTTGTTGAGGACCATCTGGTCAGCTGATATATATATATATGGAGTTGTTCTTTATAATGCATATATAGTTATATACGGACCTACTCCGGCTACCCGCTCTATGAACCGCGAGTGTAGTGCTCAGCACATGGCAGCAAAAGGTTGGCCTTTGATTCCCTGAATTTCCCTAAATCTTCAGGAAATGGTAGAACCTTAATACAAACAAAGATGGGGATAGCCTCTGGGTAGGAAGAGGACGGTGGCAAAATGGATAATATGTTGGTATAACGGAATTATTTGTAAAACGAGATTATTTGTTGTGGCCTCATTTGCAATGAACCTTGAACGAGCTCCTGATTAGCAAACACATGCAATCAAGAGTTTGAAGCATGTCACTTGGCTTGCTTACTTGTAGCTGAGAAATATAGCAAACATGTGTGCAGCATAGGAATGCTTTTAAGTTGGATGGAGAAAGGAGGGAGAAATGAAAAGGAAGGGATTTTAGAAACATAATAATTATTTGTTGAGGTAGCTATTCTAAGGTGGGGTGTGAAACAGTTTTTGTTTTCAATTTTAAAAATTGAAAACAAAAAACGACATTTGGCAGATAATTTTGATTTTTTTTTCCTTCAGCTTTGTAAAACAATTTTGAAAATCTGTTTTTCAGAACTCCAATTAGAGTTTTCAATTTTAATTTTTCTTTTGAGATCCACCTTTCTAACTTTTTGTTTGAAGCAAAATAAGATAGAAATATTTTTGTCTAACCTTCTTCTCCATTGACCGCCACCATCAAAACCTTGCTCGCCCCTATCTGCACTACCGGTTACTTGCTCTCCACCATCACCATCACCGCCATGCTGCTTTCACAAGCACCGATACTACCAGCATCGCCCCAATCATACTAAGTCCACACTCTTCGCCTTCCTTTCCACCTACCGCAGTCACTGCCATCTCCACTACAACTGAACCCACCCACTTCAACCTAGCCTCCACCACCATCATACTCACTTCCTCCAACACCCCCTACCATTCAACAAATACAACACACCACCACTACTGCAATTACATATGGCCCAAGTCGATCCGTGGATACCCGACCTTCTACGTAAATCATATTTGTGACATCCACCTCTTTTGAATATTGATTTGATTTCAATGGGGTACATTTCATTCATCAATTATAAAAAGTTAGAATTTCATGGCAAACTATGGAGTTGCAGAGGCATCAATTTGGATTAGGAAAGCTTTTGTCCTATGGTAGTTGATGATAATGGACAATGTTGGGTGGTAGTGGAGGACTAACGAGCGACATTGGGTGGTGGTGGAGGAATGTTAGGCGACGGCGCAACGTTGGATGGTGGCGACGGATTGTTGGGTTGTGGTCTAGTAATAATGAATGAGAGAATAAAAAAATGTAATAAAACAAGACAAAACAAAAACAACGGACAATACTTCGATCAAACATCTCACTGTTTTTTTTTTCTTTCAAAAAAGCAAAAACAAATCAGAGTTAGGATTTTTTTTTTTAAAGATAGCGATATTATTGATTGGAAATGTTACAATCCTTGAGGATGTAGGGCATTACAACTGGTGGTACATCTCTCATCCAAACTAGTGCCTCAATTAAAGTATAAGCAAATTTAGCTAGTCTATGAGCAGCTTCATTACCTGATCGATTGATGTGTTAAAAAGTACACGTGTCGAAGTAGTGGGCAATCCGTTTCATATCATCAATTATTTCCCCTATTGCGGACAAGTTTTCCTAAGATGAATTTAGAGCATTAATGATCGAATTTCCATCCCCCTGCATCTGCGCGAAATTGAATCCATAGTCGTAGCCAAACATGGCAGCCTCTCCTGCTGCTATAACTTCAGCATGTTCGGGGTCCGTTATTCCATGAATATTTTTGGATAGCGCGGCTAAGTCGCTCCCTGATGAATCTCGCACAATAACACCACAGCCCATATTTCTTTCCTTCCTGAAAATTGCAGAACTGTAACCTTATAAATTAAAAATCAGAACTGCAACTTTATAGTGTCTTTATCAAAGTTGCAGTCGAAACTATTAGATAATTTGTGATCATTGGTTTCAATCATCAATAATCGTGAAATATATATTTCTGTTAGTCTCAACTCCGATCACGCTAATATTCATCCTCCACTAATATTAAATACTCGAAACCAATAATTTGAGACCAAAAACTATTTTACTTTGAGACATTTGGTAAGGTACTAAGGTGGTATGGTATATGCAGTTCAAAAGACTTAGAAAAGGAATGAAGAGTAGGACCCAACAAAGACCAATTCCAACCCCGTAGTTTGCGCCAAGTGTAAGCATGATGCCTTCACTTGGATTAGAAGAAGAACCCTCAACAGACCCAAACACATACTCAGACAAATTATTTCCCGTCAAGGCCAAACGGGCCGTCCCTATTCCCTCCCTCTCCCCCCCGTCAATTATTATTTTAACCCATCCCTCCCCACTCTCTCTCTCTCTCTCTCTCTCTCACACACACACACACTCAACACACAGTACACACTTTAAAAGTGTGCAGAAGAAACAAAGTATCTATCATCCATGGCTAACATCCCACACCATAAACAGCTCAGATCTCGCTTTCTCTCTTGACATTCTAACCCTAAGCCGAAACTTGTAGCTGACTCCGGTTTGAGAGCTTAAAGGGTCAGATCCCAGAATGGCGACCCTCCAGAAATTCAAGCTCTTGGCGACCCAATGCGCCGTAGCAGGAAGCCCATCGAGAAGCCCGAGTTCAAGCCCAGTCGTTCGCCTCCGCCGCCGGAAGACGCTGCGCATGCTGCTCAGCCGGGGCCGGGGGTTCCCGCCTTCGCCGGATCGGAGGGGGCGCGCGCGATTCGGCGCCCGAGGTGGGGAAGGAGCATGTGGTGAGGCAGAAGTTGAAGGACTTGCTGGTGTCTTCGCCGCCGCCGCCGCCGCCGCTGGAAGAGAGGGGTTCGGGTAAGGAGGGGATTGTGCGAGAAGGGAATTCACCGGGAACCGGTTGTGCCGGTGGGTTGGTGGGGAGACGCGGCAGCCCGCGGTCGTTGAGGCCGTTATCGGCCACATTCCGGCAGCGGCTACTGAGAAGGGCTTGGCGTCCTGTGCTGGTTACTATACCTGAGTAATCTTTTTCTGGAAATGTATTTATCTGATAATCTGAAAAATGAAAAAATATATATATATTGTCAACTTGGGTTAATATGATCTAACCTGGTTTTCTTTCTTCTTGAATATTATACTTTATTTTCAAATTAGTCTGTGTTTAAGCAAAATGTGACTATGTTTAGTTCAAAATTATAACGATGTGATGAGTATTTCTCTGTTTTTTACTCTTTAGGTAATAAATGTGATGATTATGTAACGGGGTGGGCACAAAGGTGGTGAAATATGAGAGATTGGGACCCAAATTTCATTAAACAAACTCGAGCAGAGGCTTTATATTGGTCTTTAAACTAAGGTTCCTAAAACCAGGGTAAAATAAGGTAGGCGTGGCCGGTGATGGTTGAATAGTGTGTAACTACAAGTTATACTTTTTGTCGAGCAGAGGAAGAGTTTGAACGAGATACACAAAGTGTTGAAATAATGCGTCAAACTCTAATGCACATTCCAATTATCACCGAACACGAGCCTACAGCAAGAGTTGAAAGTACCAAAACACGAATTGATGAACAAGATCGAGGGAGAATCGAGACGAGATTAAATATGAGCTCCAATAGGTAGGAATTACAAGCGTGCATAATTGTACCTTCTGGTTGAATTTTTGCCTAACAAACTTCAAATTAATAAAAACAAGAGAGTCATCGGCCACCGCCGGTCTATCAAAATAAACTTTCTCCTTGCAATTTCCGTGCAAAGTCAGTGGCTTACAGTGCAAACGTGCATTGCTCTGGAGGTCACTAGCCAAGCATCCGAATCCGGACAAGTTGAATGATGTTTAGCGGCAGTCCAACGGCATTGGTGTGGCCGGAAGACAAGGGCAGGGACAGGAAGGAGGAGGAGTGCGACAAAGGTCGTCAAAGCCAATAACCGTATTATTATGGGGAGAGTGCCACATTTTGTATAAACCAGAAGCGACGTCATGATGGGACGGAGGAGACAAGGTGATTGGTGAGGGGCAACAAAGCTGACTTTGTTTTGTTGTTTTGGGCGTTGCTTTGCTGATGGTTTGCTTTATTGGCCCTTTTGATGCAATTACAAGTGTTCAAAGAGCGCTCTAAAAATGGCCAAATGACAAAGGTTACTGCTAAGAGACTGAGGGAGTGATCTTACAAAATCACCAGCATTTTTTTAAATTCATGTGTACGGTGTACCTCGTTTGATTTTCTGATATTACTCAGTGTTGATCGTTTGTTAATAGATTTTGAAAAGAAATAAATGCACTGCAGGTTTTTCCTTCAAGGTTGAATTAAATTATTTTCATAGAGAAGGGAATAAGATAGTCGAAAGTGCCATAATAATTACGACAAGGTCATGAAAAAGATATAAAAAGAAAAGGTTTCAGTTGATGTTACTGATTATAAGTTATGTTTTCTTACAGTTTTTACAGTGCCACAAAGTGAAGCCAACATTAAAAAGACAACGTAAAATACAAAGTTGAATGCTCAACACCTCTTGGCCTATAGGGATTGATAAACAAGCACCAACATACAAATTGAAATGCACACAGACAAAACTTATACTGGAACGTCGAACTCCTCCATTGACCCGAAGACATCCTCGAAAAATCCGATCATCACCCTCAGCTAAATCCACGCACTACAGAGCACATAGCCACCACACACCGCCGTTAACCTATCATATTCGCCCAAACCCAATGCCACCCACCTACACACAACCATTCAATGTGTGCAACACCTAAACATGCTCACCTACCCAACTACAAATAGGGGTCATTTTCCCCATCCACGCCAACACACGGCCTAACGAACACGCACCCAGCACCTAATGGCTAATCAAACGAGACCACCACACCGTGGCAACAAAACACCAAACGCAACTCAAATAACTTGTAATGGTACCAAGCTAGGGGGAAAGGGGATGACAAAATCCTAACCTGAAACTACATCTCGCTCCTAGCAGCCAAACCAAATACACACAATAAACAAAAAAGAAAAGGCATCAAACGAGGGGGGGGGGGGTTAAAACCTAGCCTAAAATTGTACCTCGCCTCAAACACCGCTACCGTTGCTATTGACGTTGTCATCATCGCAGCCACCACTATTGCCATCGCCTTCGCCCTGTCGCAACTTTCGCTGCTGCGTCATTCACCCACCACATCGCGAAACCCGACCACCAAAAGGTACCCTAATCACCTAACCCACCACCGATATTTCCGCTCTGCCCAACAACACTTAAACCACTAGCCTACCTAGAAAATCACCTCGAGCCACCGGAGATGGGAGGATCTCTGATCTATCCTCCGAGCCTACCACCAACCCGTGAGTTAATGTAGAAATTATCTCCAAGCCATCTGGTCGTGGGGAAAACCAGGCAAAACTAAACATAAAAAGTAAATAAAGAAAGTACCAGGGCACCACCCCGGTGGAAACCAGCAGTGGCAGTGGAAACATATTATGTGAGAATAAGAGTTGTAGGAGAAAGGAATTAGGGCTGGCCCCGATACTTTCTAGTAACAAACCTATGACTTTAAGTGTGACTATTATTAACAATTCAACAAAAAAAAAATAAGATTTTAGATCACAAGCATATATGGGCAAAATGCACTTTCAGATAGTTTATTTTACACCATCTTTACATGCTAATTTACACCTTTTGGTAATACCCCCATGTTCTTTCATGGTCATGGTGCAATTGATACTTGAGATTCAAGTGCAAGGTATCATTTCGAATATCATCGTCGCCGCGGCCACCCTTGGCGCCTCTATCGCCACCATCATACCAAAGCCCATTATCGTCGCCCTTTCCTTTGCCTCACTATCGTTACCACCCTTTCTCTTTACCCATCACCATCACATGCCCCTCCATCCTGCCCTTCTCCTTCTTGTTGATCCCGTCCTTCTCCTTCATTTGCTTCTTGTCAATTTAACCCCCACCCTCCTCAGGGAGCCATTAACCACCCTTTTTTCATGCAGTAGCTGAACGAAAGCAGTATAGGAGAATGGGGTGTGTGTGCGCGCGCGTTAACCCGCATTGAATGATGAGGTGGAAGATAAAAGGACGATGAAGCGAAAGGGTGATTGTGGAGCACAAATAGAACTCACCACTCTTTGAATTTATTTCGAAATTAGCTAAAACCTCGTGGTGTGCACATATATGGAATAATAATGCCATTTACTTTGAGATAGACGTCTAGGATGGACCTTTTGTCCAAAATGTTTAGGACTGTGAGATTAGAAGGACAATATTTTTTATTCTTTTCCTTTTTGATAGGGACAGTCAGAGTGGGTAGAGATTTCAATGGGCCGGGTTTGGGCCAGCATAGTTTCGCCCTAGCGGGCTAGAGAAGAAAACGGTTCAGACTGGACTTCAGGTCACGGGGAACGGGATCGGGCCCGCCCCAGACCCACTGGGGGATATCAACTCTCGGTCCAAGCTTAAGCCCAAGCCCTAAGCCCTAACTTGAGAGTCAGACATGGGCTAGGGCCGGGCCTGAATATTTTTTTTAATTTTTTATTCATGTTTTATGTTACGAAAAAAGTACCCACTATATTATACTATCAACTCTTTCGCTCCAACTTGATTACATATTTCTAGGATGAGTGTAAAACTAGAAAATAATTACTAAAAAGTTGCTCCTATTAAGAAAAATGTAATCCACATATTATCGAGTTATATTTATTAAAGTCACTTCATACTATATGTGCATTGTTGCATTAACTACATACAAATTATTCCAAAAAACAGTATGAACAGTAAATTATCATAAAAAAATCATAATTTTCCATATATGTGGAAACTGGAAAGTGCATAAAATGGTACACATAAATACTCTTAACTAACAAATAAAAAGGGAAAAACAATAAATATACAATTAATACCAGAACAAAGCTACCATTAAGAGAAATAAAAACAAAACCATAGATTACAAAGTAAATTATGTAATAGAAACATTAAATAAAAGTCTACTTAAAAATCATAAAAAAACACGTCTCCGTCAGCACACACCCACACTTAACTGCGTGTGTTAAAAAAAACACTAATCAATTGAACCCAATAACACCTCCAAAACTATTAATTTAACCAAAAATATCCAAAATACTAAAAAGATGAAAATGTAATAAGATGGAACTTCAAAAAATGTAAAGTGAAAAAAATAATTATAAGGGGGTGACACTAGAGTCGGGCCAAACCTGGGCGAGACCCGGGTTGGGCCAAAAAATGGCCTTTTTAGGGCTCCTTGTTTGTGATTTTTAAGAAATTTATCAGTGATGCATGACATGGGATTGTATTAGCTTGAAATTCAAAAAGAAACTTAGTGAGCTCCAATTCTAGTAGCACACACGTCATCTTATTCAGTCACTTGCAGTAGAGATGTCAAAAGAACCGGGCCGCCAGTGGGCCGGCTCGATCCGGCCCTAAAACGACCCGGGCTGGCTCGGCCCTAAATGGTGAACAGTGCGGCCCTGGTCCATAGGGTTGGCCAAGGCCAGGCCATGAAAATTTCCAAAAAAGCCCGGCCCAGCCCTAAAAAGGCCTGGGAGGCCCGGCCCCGACTCCTTTTCTGGCCCTCTTTTCGACCCTATTCTGGCCCAGCCCTTTGGCCCTAAATCTAGCCTAAACCATTTTTGAGTCACTTTTTTTTTCTTTTCACTTCTTTCTCATGCTCTCTCTCTCTCTCTCTCTCTCTCTCCCTCATATTTTTTTTCTTTTTATTTAACTTTTTGGACATGCACATTTCTTTTCAGCTCATGATGATTGTTCCTATCTATTTATCAAATTTTATTTGCAATTCTCTTCTGTACTAATTTCATAAAATTATAAAGAGAAAATATAATAGAAATGGGGAACATAACTTCAGAAAAGTACGAGAAAGTTCATAATAAAAGTGGTCTAATGATGCATGCTTCTAATGAGATACCTAATACTACGTAAAATGTAAAGCTAGAGGTATGTTTGAGTGAAATTTATAGAGATATCATTGAAAAAAGTTTTGTAGTCTTGTAGGTATCCATTGCTGAGTTTAGATAACAAAAGATAGTTGTATGAAATTAAGTGAAATTATCAAGAGAAAATGCAAAATGTTTGATAAGAGAAAGTAGGAGCAGATGGATTAGTTGAAAATACTTAACTAATCAACTGTTAATCATTCTTGTTTTCTTAATATTATAAGTAGTCGGTCCCAAACCCGCATAAAAGGAGGAGAGTCTATCAAAAAATGTATTTCATGTGTTAATATTTTTGCAACACAAAATAAGAACATAAAAATAAGGGCCCGGCCCGGCCCGGCATTAAGGCCTAGGGTTTGAATTTCTCAACTTTGAGCCCGACCCCGGCCCGACACGTTTTCTTGCCCTCTGGGCCCTGGCTGAGCCAGCCCTAGCCCGACCCTTTGACACCTCTGTCTTGACACCTTTACCAATTATATGGGCGTGAAGGACAACTCAAAGACCCACATTGACTGTAACAGCTTGAAAAGAAATTATTAAACATTTTTTATTAGTGTCTTTGTGCACGAAGGTCGTCCAGACATTAAAACTGAAATTGTTTAGGTGTCATTTCCATAACAAGCTATCATGGATAATAAGAAATCTTTAATGTCATTTTGTAACTTTTGGTGGCGTTAAAAGGTTACTTAAAGTCGGCGATAAGTGCAATACGAGCGTAACCAAATCTATACAAAATATTATTGAACACATTGCTAATCCACAAGCAACAATACAGATCACAAATGAAAAGTAAAAATGAAACCAAACAAAAAATGAAACAGATGTCCACCTACAGTAAATTGTAAAAAGAAAGTAAATAGAAAACTTAACATAAATGCAATCATGTATGTAATTCAAAAGAAAAAAAAACAACAAAATGAAGAAAGTTGTCTAGTAAAAATTTAAGGACTCAACATTCGGAGTACTTGATAGTCGTTACCGAGTGCTTGCTAAAATCAAATGTGCTAGACACGGATTTCTAATACGGATAATATCGGATTTTACTTGCCTTTAATGGGTGCCAAGGGAATACATTATGGCTAAAATGTAGGAATGGTGAAGGAAGAACGGCTTTTAGTCACCAAAGTAACAACATGTAATTACATGTTTTAGAAAAAGCTAAGTTCCTGGAGAAATCGGATTGTGGTTCAGGAGATCTAAGAAGCTACCAATCGAATTTATAAAGGTATAGTATAGTTATCAAAGTTCAAGAAGAGAGAACATTTCAGAAATTGAAAAATCTTAAGTTCACAAACACATCTTTAGAAAAAGAAAATTTTATTTTTACCTTTATGAAAATGCTGTAGAAAACCCTGCTTTTCCACCCCCCCTTTTGTGGCTAACAGCGTTCTTCCGTGAAAGTATTGAACTTTTAGCCACAAAACAAGATAGTGAGTTAAATTATTAGAAAATGAAAATAGCCTTTTTTTCCTTGGACTTACAACAATACTAAAGCTCCAAGGGAGTGACGAATTTTGTCACAATTGTAAATGGTTTAGATTTTTGTACAAAATATTTTAGATTGTTCTAGAAGCATAATTCTAAGGTCCTGTTTAATTCATGAAAAATATCTTTATATAAATGTTTACCATATTTTCAGTGCTTTGTATGTTTATTGAAAAATTATTTACAGAATATGTTTAGGGTTCACGTAAAAAGAGGGCAAACATTTTAACTAATTGTTTACCGAAATAAAAGCGAAAGTCATTTTCGGGGAAAAAAAAAAAAAAACCCATCAACATGCCTCATTCTTGCTAGACTCCATTGCCTCCGCCACCTCTACTTCTGCCGCCTTTTCCTCCCCACTCTATCACGAAAGCGCACTCGAGCTGATAATTGGATCCAAGAAGTCTATGTTCTTTAGCGACAAATCGCCAAGGAAAGGCAGCTGATCTTGCATTTGCGAGCTGTTATTGAACTCTTCGCCTGAGCAAAAGAGCACCGAAGATAAAAGGGTTAGGGGCTGAAGAAAATGACCCGGAACCCGAACCCGAACCACCGTTGACAATGGCTGTGTACGACCCGGCCGCGGGGAGAGGTGGCTATGGCGAGTAGGGCTACTTCAGTGGTGGGAAAACCCAGAAACTGACCACGGCGAAGAGGGGGTTGAAGGGTTTAGTGAAAGCCATTGTTGGTTAGATGATTCTTGGGGCAGATCAGTGAAATGTGTTTGGTCTTATGGGTTTCGAGGGTGTTGAGGGTAGTGAAGATGTGGGCTTCGACAAAAGTCCCGAGTAATTAAGTCCTGGCCTCGTTGATAAGGGAGACCAAGATGGCTTCTAGTCCAAAGGCTAGCCTCATCATCTCTTTCTTGACTTGTTGTACAAGTATATGACCCAGGATTATGGATCAAGGCCTTGAATCCTCTGCAACACCACCTTTGTTGCCTTCTGGATGTCCACGGTGGTGACATTGGTTCTGCACTCTCAGAAAAAACCTCTTTGAATTCTTAAAAAACTCCTATATACATTTACAATTATACCCATACAAGCACAGTTTCATTGTATTTATTTTTTTGCTAAGAATATCTATGTAATTTGGACAAGGTCAGGAATTATTGTGACGCTTTTGATAATTTATAATTTTTCTCTTGGTTTCTCTCTTTCTTTCTTTTTTTGGTATAGATAGTTTTATTTTTTTCCATGGATTGCCCAAACTACCAAAACTGAAACTCAAGAAAATGAAAGTGTTATGAAATATTTTTCATGAAACAAGGAAGACTAAGGTAACATATTGCCGTATGAACAGGACTTGGTTGCCACATAAAGGCATATTGTTGTTGCCAACCTTATATGGAAGTCCGAGCTCTGCCCTTGGCCTATGCAATACGAAAATAAATTCACCCTTCACCTTAAGAATTTCAAAGTGCACCCTTGCGACATCAATCTAGTTATAGTGGGAGATTAATGTGATGGCTTAGTGTTAATTTTCCTTTTGTGTACGAATTCTTATGAGAAGTGAAATATTTGGAGTAGAGAAACTCTCTTATTGTGTACATATACAAAATGAAAACAAGTTGTAATGTCGTATGTCAGATTATCAAGAAAATTTTATTTGTATAATGTTTCATATAAACAGCTTAGAATATTCCTCGATTTGCATAGGCCTTTATGTATCACTTTTTTCCTCTTTACGAGAAAAACGAACTTTTATGGTGCAACATATTCATCTATTAATTCAATTATGTTCTTTTTCTTTGATGGTGATCTCTAAACACTAATTGCTGATCAAAGACTTTTTATAATTTATCAGAAAGCATATGAAATAATTTCTTCAATAGTCGAAAGACGTGTTCGTAGAAAGGAGAGATGGTTGCCATCTCCCCTGACAGGGACGAGTACATTCTTCGGACTTACCTGTTACTACACATCAGGTTAGGGCTATCCACTTCGGTGGATCTTCTAACCCAGTTTTTTTTAATATAAAAAAAAAAAGTCAAAAGATAACTACACAACAAGCTAGTTTGGTGTCATTGACATGATAACGCTTTTAAAAAGAATGATCAAACCGATAAACATATTTGAGAAGACCCATATTTTGTAGTGATTTTAGATGTAGAAAATTTGGCAAAGACTGGACACGTTGTGGACCAAAAGGAGGAAGGTGGATAACGGAGTTCGCGCCTTTATCCGATTAGCGATTAGCATACGAGGAGAGCTGCTTTTCAGTCTTCGCCAGTCACCACATGCGTGTTTGATTTAGGTTTAGGAAGGTGACTTGTGCTCCCACCCACTATGTAGCCATGGTGGTCCATTACCCATTTCATTTGCTCTCTATTATTGCAAACGCTTTATGGATCCAAGCAGTTATGTTTAAAGTGTTTTTTCTTCCCTTTTTATTTTAGTAAGGTGGTATGGTGTCAAAGATTCAAAGGCATGTTATTCCGGAGATTTGCAGGGGATTAATTTTTTTTGTGCTCTTGCTCTTAACATAATATTTTTATGGGTCAATCTTAGGATCCTCACTTGAGCAAATGAGGGGTTACAATTTTTCGTATATCGATAATTCACGATCGTAAAATTTGATTAGTGACTTTTGATTATAATTCTTAACAATATTTTATTTGGAGTGTCACTGATCAGTGTTAGTTGATAAAGTTTCGTATCCAACCCAAAAGTATGCTCAAAAGAAGGAGAAACCTACCATGCTTAATCCCCACATATAGTCGATGCGAGACTTTAACATCTGCTTTCACGTTCACATACAACGTGGAATATGAGATGACCTCAAGGCTCGACAGAGTAAAGCGGACAGTATATCTAAAAGAAGCAGTAAGGTGGCAAACCGTAGACAATGGGGGCACGAAGAGGGCGTAACTCTGATGTTATATTAAAGCATGACATTCAACCTAAAAGCATACTTAAAAGAAGGAGAAATCCACCAAGTATAATAACCGATCTCAATCCTCAATTATAATCGATGTGAAACTTTAACATCAATACCATATTTGTTGATTATTGATTATTGTTATAAGAGTCACTATCTACAACAAGGTTTCTGGTCAAACTTTTTCTAACTCAAATTTACAGGCAAAATGAACATAAATGACGAGACACAGTGTAGCCATTGGATCTGTTCAATGATCTTGGCCTCGTCCAAACTATTTTACAAAGAAAAAGATAAAAACAAAAAAAAAAAAAGGTTAGAAAGCATTGATTAATGTTGTAACTTGCAAGTCCAAGGTTCCCTACTTTTGGTTGGCAACTCCAGTTAGCAAAGGTTAGAACGCAGTGGAATAATTTCTTCCCAAAAGTACAGAAAGCCTCGATCTGAATCTCCAGTATTTTAGTCCTTTCTTTCCATATACGGCAGCACCCATCATTCATCCTATCCTATAAAATCGCCGTCATCTCCCCCATCTCTCTCCCTCTCTCTCTCTCCTCCACAAAGGAAAATCTGAGACTCCACAAGAATTTCAGCACGGCGGTCGTCCTCCATCTTCACCCACGCGCCGCCCTACACCACCTTCCTCACCTCTCCACCACTCGCATGCCTCTTTCTCTTTTGACACCCAAAAAAGGAGATCTGTCTAACAAGATAAAAAAAGGCATCGCCTTTATGAATCCAAAGCCTCTAAATTTGCACCGGATATGGGCGGAGTGACGTCGTCGATCGCAGCTAAGTTCGCCTTCTTCCCGCCGACGCCGCCTTCCTACACGGTGGTCGCCGACGAGTCCTGCGGCGGCCGTTTGTACATACCGGAGGTTCCGAGGAGAGAGGATGTTGATACCTTGAAACTTCGGACTCGACGAGGCAACGAAATCGTGGCAGTCCATGTGAAGCATCCGAGGGCGTCGGCGACACTGCTGTACTCGCACGGGAATGCGGCGGATTTAGGTCAGATGTTCGAGCTATTTGTCGAATTGAGCCTCCGCCTTCGCATCAATCTCATTGGGTAACACACTTGCAGTAACGCTTGGTTGATTTTGTGATTGATTCACTGCTTTAGTTTGGTCTGGTATAAGCTGTTCTTATTCGGGTATGAAAGGGAGATGGAGAAAGATGTAGTCTTTTATGAGGTTTTAGCTTTGTCGTGTTAGAGGTTAGAGAAGTAATTAATAAAGCAATATTGGTGGTTAATGTTGTGTCATGATGTTTGCCTGCAGTCTAATTGAAGTGTAAACACGGGATGTCAATTGTAACATGACATCTATTATGGTTAGATATGTATCGTTTGGTATTATGGTAATGAGAGTCTGGCGTATGCCTACTGCATCTCAAGAAACACGTAAGACGGCCCTTTGTGGAGTTCAGCTGTTCAATCGACAATACTAGTGATAATGCTTTCACCACCCACGCACTCTATCTCAAAGGGGGGAAAATGAAAAAAAAAGAAAAAGAAAAGGAGAGAGCTTAATTCCAACTGGTCTACTCGTCGCCTATAAAGTTACTACAAGATAGCAAACTCTATTCTTAGATTAAGCTCAATTCCAGTAACTTTACCCTTCCATGCAATATTAGTTCAAGGGAGAAAGTTAGAAAGAAAAAGCTTTAGTGAATATTTACTGGAATTGCTCTTTCACATTTGCCAAGTTATCAAACTGCGAAGCCTGGATGCTTACCCACAGTTTGGTGAGTACCATGTTGCTCATTGCCCTTTACAACTTTGCAAGAATGTTATTAACTATGTGTTCTATACCTGGTATAAATCTATGCTTTGCTTCTTCGTAAAGAATCCCCGGTATGCTTGACACTGATAATTCAAATGGTTTCTTTCACATCAGCAAGAAACTCTTTCTGAAAGAAATGAAAGAAAGTTAATCTACCAACTTTTCCATTGTTTGGTAGAGCCTTCTGTTTCTAGATGTCAGCTTGTCACTGCTGCTTTTAGCTGTCCAAATTTTAGTTTTGCATTTCCCCTTGGTTATTGGTCTCTTTTGAGTCTTTTTAGCTAGACATCTTCATTTGCTCCTTTGGACTTCAATGGAAGGGATATATTAGCTGGATCTCTTCATCGTCATGGACTGGGATATCTGTGGCGTAAGCTAAAATGCTTCCCTTCTCTAAAGATTAGTCATGGAGGAGCTTCCATCTGTCGGCCGATGGAAGTTTATTCACTGCTATTGTTCTCGACTATTTCTGTTAGGCTATGGTGGATTTATCTAATTTTTTTTTCTATGAGCAACGTTCTTGTAACTAAAAACAATCCAAGGGCGTGGGGAAAACCATTTCACTCATGGTATGGGCAGAAAGAGAAAGAGCACTCTTAAAAGAGAGTGAAGGTACCCTAACCACCAAGTTGGCCACTGACCTGAAGCAAGGATAGGATACAAAGGCTAATGCATCACTATTTCTTAGAAATCTGTATGCTAAAGATCCACAAATGTCACACCGAAACTTGAATTAGGTTAAAGGATAGAGAGTAAGGTTGGTGTAGAGGTTCCTTGCCTTCAAGTCTCGCAGGAGTTACCAAAACATAGTGGGAAAAACTGAGATCCTCTCATAGTACAATAAGATCTGATCCACCTATCCCCATCCTTGTACACACGCTTCGAAAATCATGGAAGTCTCTCTTTCACAATGCATTCCTCCTCTATCAGCATACACATTCTGATACCTAAAGCTCCCTACCAACATGGGAAAGTTGGAATCCTGCATCCTAGTGTGTTTTAATATCGCCTGCACACCATTAACTTTTGTAGAAGAAATGCTCTGTGCAGTCTTCAGCAGTAAGTTGGAATGTTTTCAGCACTATGGGTTTCTGCCTTTTTGAGTTTTGGTTTGACTTAGTAATGTGTTAGTTGGAGCATAATTGTTATGGCCCTGTACTGGCCAATCTATGGTCTCAGTGAATGACATCCATATAACTCAACTTTGGTCATTGTTATCTCTATGTAAAACTTTTTTCCTCTATCTTTTTCGTCTTGAGACTTTTTTTGTTCTTATAATTATGCTTTTTCTTAGTAAGTCAGTCTTGGCATGCATGTTAAATTCTTGAACGGAATAGTGCGAGTTTTCATCCAAATGTGTTTGTGCTGCACTCCAATGCATGTTCGAAATTGTTGAAGCAAGGGCTCTATCAATTTTTGACAATTTTATTCTTTTTTGTTGTATTAGTAAAAACTTCCTGACCGCTCATCTATTTTCTTTTATTTCCTTTGCCTTCTAGGTATGATTATTCTGGCTATGGACAATCAACTGGAAAGGTTGGTACTCGTTTCTGCATATGTAGTGTGGAATGAATGTTTACCTTGCTTAATTTTGGTTATTAGCGATGAAGCATGGACACAGATGTGAGACTTGATGGACAGACCGACATGTCTATGTCCAAAAAGTAGGATCTGCAAAGGGCAATGACTTGTCAAATAAGGACCATATTGATATAAGCTGTTATAATAGTATATGTAGAAGTTCTTCCACCACCCCCCACCCCATGTAAAAAGTATCAGCATATGTAGCTATACTGTTAAACTTATAATCTATTCAATCATAATTGTCAATGATCACGTGTATTGTGAATATAGACTTAGTAAATAATATGCCTTTGAATGTTCTTGTAGGTAAATGGATGTGTAATAATACTTTTCGCTATGCTGGCTTAATTCTTGCTTGATCAACACGTTTCACGTTTGGTATACTTCTATTACTGCTTGGTTGTCATATCTCAACATCCACGATTATTCGAATTAACAACTGTTACAGCTTTAGCCTGTTGGAGTTGTATCTCATACTGTCGACCAAGATTTTAGCTTGTGCCTTCGTGAATGACTTAGACACATGGTTTGAAGTAACGACGGTTGCTGCTGAAATCTCGGCATCATTCAGGTTTTTGGTTTCGCACCAAGACCCTTTACAGTCGTAGCAGTTAGTGTCAGTTAGTTGTATCGAACAGATATCTCCAAAACTTTGGCAGTGCGCTTAATATCACCAATTTGCCGATACGCACTATAAAATGCTAACAGAGAAAAAGATTGAAGAAATACGTTTTCGAAGAAGAATATTTATCGATGTACAAGAAGTTGTAGATAAAGAAGAGGAGGCGGCCTGCTATTGCTATCGTCAAGGTCAAGTGATCTTTTGCCATCTAGATGACCGCTCTTCCATATTTTTGGAAGAAGGAATTTGGGCCACTAAATAGCTAAGAGGTTTGTATCGCCTTCCACCAAAATAGTTAAGCACTTGCTTATATTCCCGCCAAAATTTTTGCCGATAGTATGGCGTCTTTTCTCTCTACCATGACCTGGATGTATTATCTCCACACATAAAACTTGGTTTGTTTTGCTGACTAGAGAGTTCTTTTGTATCACAAAGTAATCATTTGCCCATTTTGGTGCTCTAAGGGCATGTTACGGCTCTGTGTGAAGTCATACTGCTATCTTTGAAGCTTAGATATGTACCAACTTGTTGGTTGATACCGCTAATGATTTCATGTCTACATTCTCTCTGCACTACAAATTCTGTTATTTGCATGATTTTGAATATATGGGATAAATTGTGCATCTCATTATTGTGGTACTAATAAGTTAGGAATGATAAAGTGTTATTACTAAGGAAGGCTGAGCTGGATTCTTTTGATATAAAATTCTTCGGTAGCAATTGTTGACAAAAGGTTCAAACACCTCGTGAGGTCACCTGTAAGGGATTAATCTCGTTGTGATGTGATTATTTATGTTTTCTTAGAATAATAGTCACCCTTTTTTACCTTTGAAACAGCCCTCGGAATGTAATACTTACGCAGACATCGATGCAGTATATAAATGCCTCAAGGAGCAGTATGGAGTTAAAGATGAACAGTTAATAATATATGGCCAGTCTGTTGGCAGTGGTCCCACCGTTGATCTTGCGTCGCGTGTGCCAAATTTAAGAGGTGTGGTTCTGCATAGTCCAATTTTATCTGGGTTGAGGGTTTTGTATCCTGTCAAGCGGACGTATTGGTTTGATATTTACAAGGTAATATGATCCTGGTGACAATCTTCAGATGTCTATTGGTTGATAATAGCTCACTTACTTTCTGTCGTTTGTTTCAGAATGTTGACAAAATCGTTATGGTGAACTGCCCTGTTCTGGTCATCCATGTAAGTTGCATTCCTGTTTTCAACTCTCTCTCTTTCTCTCTGGAAGGCAATATGCACTATGAGGGGCTGAGGCTTTAGTATCCCTTAAGCACTGAGTTCCATCAAATTAATCAAGATACTGAAGCTTGACTTACTTTTGACTTAAACAGTCAAGAGGTATTTTTATGTCATAGAAGCTTTCTATCTTTGTTTGGTAAATCTGAGTGGAATATTTTCTTCTTAAAGAAAACCAGTGGATAAAAAATTTGACAGGAGATATACGCTTAATTGAGCTGCTAAACTGTCTTTTCCCGTCATTTGGAGATTATTTGTTTCGATTGCTATAATGAAAAATTGTGTCTTTCATCTCGACATATTTTCTCTCATCACAAGAGACAAGGTAGTATCGATGGGACAATCTGTTTTAAAGAGAATAATTGACACTGGAATATCTCATTATTCATTTGATGAATGTAACTTGGAATGTATGAGATTTTTCTTTTCTTCGGCTTGTTGCACATATACAAATACTCCGCAATGCATTGTAATGAACAGTTCTCCTCATTACCGCTACATTTAGTGGAAGACAAAAATGTGTACATGTAAGATTATGATGCCACAACAGGCAATCATCTTTGAAGATGGGGGTTCAATTTCCACAACAGGCAATCATCTTTGTAAGTAAGTGTTGCTTCTCAAAGAAGTATGTGAAAGTTCATTCATCAGAGAGAGCGATTCGTCTTGCTTTCAACATAAAACCACTGTCATGAGTCAACTCTAATGTTTTTAATTACATCTTCTTATGCTTCTGAACTGAAACTTATTTACAACTTTACTTGATCTTCAGGGGACTGCAGATGAAGTTGTTGACTGTTCTCACGGGAAGCAACTCTGGGAGCTTTGCAAAGAAAAATATGAACCCTTATGGCTTAATGGGGGTGGCCATTGCAATCTTGAGCTCTATCCTGAGTTCCTTAAGCATCTCAAAAAATTTATATTAACACTAGGAAAATCAAAAGCGAGCACCAATGGTTTGAAGAAAACAGCATTAGAATCTGATAATCAGAACAAAGCATCTGAAAGTGGTACTGCTGATACATTTGAATTGCATCCAGACCTGCCAGAAGTTTCTAGGAACAGTTTAGATAGTCGACTTGAGAAGTCTAAGAAGTCGTACAAGCCGGAAAAATCTCGGATGAGCACTGATCGCGTTGACAGGTTTAGGAGAAGAAAAGGCCTTCTAGTCTGGTGATACTTTCTTGAAGTGTGCCTTAAATAGTTTATGCACTAAAACCAAATTGACGAGGTAATTTATTTGTTACTCCCCTTTGGTACTGGTGCATTAACTTAAATATCGTGTCTGAGTGAGATTGTATGATAACTTATTGAAAACATCTGCATGTCCTAAAGATAAATCGAAGAGTAGGTCATTACTGCATTTTGTCTACTTTTTTGCCTGTAAAAATAAGTGTCCTTTGAGTATAAAATCTTTAATTTCAGCGGCTGTGTGCGCACATTTGATCCCACTTCTTATTTCGCCTTTGCTGCGCCACTTGATTGACTTCATATAGCAGAATACTCTAAATATCATAATATTTGTACGTAAAAGGGTCCTTACTATTTTGCCATGAAGCCATTCGCTTGGTTGGGTGCCTTTTATTTGGTTGAACCTACTGTAGCAGAAGTCTTCTGGAACCAAAAATTCCTGATCATTTATACGCTTGCCTCTGCCTGCTGTGAACTTCATGAAAAGCAGCAGGTTGCATGCTCTGAGATTATATGCTTTCTACAGCTCGGATGTGTTATTTACCTCAACCTGAGCCGAGGCTTTCGCAACATGCTTGAACAGGTATATATAGTGGTAATTGTCAGTAAAAGGTCCCGTAAGCGTCCATAACCAAACCAAAGCTTTTGTTTTATGACTTGACAAGCAGAGAGATTATAAATGGTACCATGAATGGCCTGCTAATCCATGTTTTGAAAGGCTTGTTATGCCGGATCCAGGACGGATCCTCGTAAAGAATACCATGAATGGCTTATTATTCAAAGGCATAACTTTTCCTGGACCTCTGGTAAGAATCTGTTTGTGGGATGCTATGCATTTCTTACGTTTGAAATAGTCACTTTGAACAAGGTTGTTCTTGCTTGAGGACGTGACGCCTTCTACGGAATTGGCTTTACTAAATCAACGAGGTTGACTGAAATAGTTGTGACAGCGAGGTTTATTGGCAGATAACACTATATGCTGTCAATGGCCACCCTCTTCTGGTTGCATATGTTAATGAGTTGACGAAGTAAACAATGACTAAACTCTTCTGCCCATACTTCCTCCCTCTGAATTGTGTGTGACTTCTGCGCGTGAAGAAATGTATTACAATCTCCTCTAACCATGTTCCCTCTTCTTAGTGACCATAACCATAATCACTGATCCATGTCATAATCACAAGGGGGCGGGGACTTATAAAAAAAATTTAGGCGGAGTCGTGTATAATTTAGGACAAATTTCTGGAGTGTCGTGTGTAATTTACCCAATTAGGAAGTAAGGTTTTAAAATTTTATACTATGTAGACACAGTAGAAGGGTAATATGGATGCTTTCAAAAGTACGTAATGATGACATTAGTAAGAAAATACCTATTTTTTAGCAAGTCAGTGACAATCATGGACATGATTAATACCTTTTCAAAATTATTAGTTAAGATATGTTAACTATTGAAACTTGATGTCCTTAATTACAATATAACCTGAACTGCAGGAATCTAACTGTAAGAACACATTTATTTTTGTAAGTCAAGGCCTGCATTTCTTCAATGCTACTAACTTATTGCATAGAGCACTCAGAAAGTCAATCTTAGGCGTACTGTCCTTTTCTCCTTTACAACTTCTTTTCCACCAACAAAGCAATTCTAAAAGCCTGAGATCCAAATTGTGTCAAGATTCTGAATTCAAGTATTAAAAAACATTTTAGGGACAAAATCCACTTATCAATAAAAAGATTACTACAAAATTCATGTTTTGACTCTCCCGGGGATTTACGAAATAGTACTCTACTTCTAGGAAAATTTAAATAACCTTGTTATGTATTTCAAATTTCTTAGACTCTAATCTTCCTGAAATCCTTGACATTACTAAATTATATATCATATTACACCATGTTTTTGCTCATTTATGAGAGACTTCTTTAGCATCTACAAACTTTATATTAAGAAATAAAATATTTACCAAATTTACAGAATATTACAAAGTAGGATCACATAAATGTGCAGTAGTTCTTACGTTTTTTTTTAGTTGGTATGCATCTCAAGTCTTCCTTTCTATCACCTTCTCATTGAAAGAAATTGTTGGTGAAGTCAGTCCTTTGTCTCCATTGTCCATCTTATGTTTGTTCTCCAACTTCCGAATATTGGTAAGTCACTAGCTACTTGTACCAATATTATCTCCAAACGGTTTCTTCTCACTCAATACTCTCCGATGAATTCCCAATTCCTTTCATGGTTTCCCTTATTCTCCATCCTTGTAATTCTTGAAATATCGGTTCTCGTTCGAATTCCGTTGTGTTCAAGTGACCCAGATGTGTTCTACGAGACCTGCGGTACTGCTTTCAGCTGTGGCAACATATCAGGAATTGGATATCCTTTCCGTGGAAATGGAAGTCCTGAATACTGTGGATATCCAGGTTTAGTGCTCAACTGCAACCAGGACAACATCACCACCATTGAGATCATGGGCATGGCATACTGCGTATTGGCTATTGATCAAACTATTCAGTTCATGAGGATTGCAAGGGAGGATTTGATGGAGTCAAGATGTCCACAGGATTTAGTTAACACGACCTTGGATTATACGCTCTTCGACTATGCTTCAGCTAACTATATGAACGTTACGTTCATCTTTGGTTGTCCTGTTTCTATGAACTTTCCGGGTCTAAGTAGTCTTACTTGTGGGAGTAATGGATACAGTAGTGTCTATTTGTTGCCTGAGCTCAAGGCCCCGGAAGCTGTAATGTGAGCGTTGTAGTTCAGGCGGATTTGGGAGGAACCTTGAATACAACGAGTTTGGATCAGATTGTTCAAGAGGGGTTCCAGGTTAAGTGGAAGGTAGATGGCAAAGCCTGCAGTGACTGCACCGCATCCAGCGGGCGGTGTGGATACAATTTGTCTACCAATCAATCTACTTGCTACTGCTCGGAACCACCGTACATGTCAAATACTTGCTTGGCGACTGCCACAGGCCCATCCGGGTCTTCAGGTACACGTTTCTTTCATGAAAACGTGGTTAAGTTTGGCATGATTCCTCACGAGAGGGCCTTAATCAAGCCAAACCTGTGTAGCTTTAGGATCTGGATAGTCCTAGTGTACGTACTTGTTGATATGAGTCAAACCAAATTAAGAGGTTCATTATTCGTGAAAGCTTACATTACTAGTCTCACAAGCTTATAAATGAGGGACGTATACATGTAGGGCGAAGGATCAAAATATCTAGCACAATGGTAGAGTTTATAGTTCTACTTTCATAATCATTTCTTAAGACGTGGATCCTTCAACATTAAGCGTATTGAAAACTGTGAATCGCAGCAATTATAAAGCTTGAATTTGAGTGAGACCCTTATCTAGGAAACAACTTTGTGGTAGCAAAATTTGAGACGCGACATTATTCTCAGTGAATTACTAGGTCTGCTCTGAAGTGGGTCTTGGAAAGAAATTTTCAATTTTGTATAGATTAGCCCCTCTACGAGAGAAGTAGATAGTGTCACATTTTATTCAAGCAAATTGGCTTTTCATGTTTTCTTGTCAGCAAATATTGCTTACGCTGGTCTTCTTTCGGGGTTGGTCAACTAACTCCCACGCAGTCTATACTCCAACTCCGACGTCTAAGATAACATGGGTTAGCTACCTAATACTACATATTCGGTTTAAATTACAACAAACTTCTTCTTTGTGACCTAGTCTAATTAAACGAATGTTAACAACAGAGGGAAACCAGAAGCAATTCCCAACAAAAAAACAGAAACCTCAATCTGAACCTAAATAGATAATTTCACCAAAGTTTCAGTAATGGCACGAGTGAATGCACAAGTAATATTTTTTTTGAGGTTAGCGAAAATGCAAACTCAAATTAAGTATAAACGCCGAGTTTCCTTTTTTTGAGTCTAAACTGTGTGCAAGTCCAGAAACAGTAGCCATTTTCTAATTAGAGGGGTTACGGATGTGATTTCACAAAACGAATGCAGGCAACATATATAACAAGCCAAAACTAATGCCAACGCATAATGAGTCGTCCATCTAAACATCAACCATAATACTTTAGGTCTTCAATTACCTAAGACGAGTTCTCGGTGATCATCGTCTTGCTTTTTATTTCAAGAAAGATATAGTTCTGTCACAATGCAAGTTTTACAAGTGATTTGAGCCATTTTCTGCTCCAACTCTCACTGTAAATGAGCTCAGATACCCGTATCATGGACTATCTATCTTTTGGATTCTTCTTAGTTTTATCTTTTCACTTTACCAAAAAAGAAGGGTAATGGAAATAAAGAACAAGTATCAAGATCCGAAACAAAACCAATAAAATAAAACAGAAAATGAAAGTGAAAATGGTAGATATAGTAAGTCGAAGTAACAACTAAAAACTACACCAGATTCAGAAAGATAGCTATGCGGAAGCTGAGTTCAATTAATTTACTTCTCTTGCAAAATTCATTTCATTTCTAGCCACTGTGAATGTCTGTCTGCATGTTACCTTGGATGTCTTAGTACTTACCTAAATTGTATGATACGGAGTAACTTTTTGCATAATAGTCAAGTATGATGATACTGATTGCTATGGCAGAACTAGTACGGATGAGACAGGGGACCTCAGTCCATTTGCTCTTCCGTTTATTATTTCAGATGATGAACTTTGCTTTTGTCATGGAATCTTCACTGGGGAACCTCAGGACATAGCATTTATATTTGGTAGCCTTGGAATTTGGTGATCATTTCTTTTATTAGTATAGTTGGTCTGCATCATGCATTGTGCTAAGCCTAATCGCGTAGCATACATACTGTCCAATGATCTGTCTGAGAAACTTCTCAGTCGTGTTTTTCAAATTGTTTTACATCTTATTAATGAATGTGAAAATTTGTCAATCATCTCAAGTACCTCTACTCAATTGACCATGTCTTCAACAAATTGAAAGTCACGACAAGGTAGATGATTGAAACATTAGTATGCCCAGCAATTCTCACATTTGTCGGCACTCTCCTAGTGTCCAAAAGCAAGCTTCTCAATCCTGAAAATCACATTTCAGAGGGGGCTTACTTGGTCAAATATCCCAAGTTCTGAACTCTCATCAAAATGCATTCGCCAGTTTGTCCTTCTTTCCATCTCTTTCTCCTGGCAATCCTATCGATCTTTATGAACTTCCCAACATCTCTATCTGCTGATGACACGCGATATACAAACTGCACCCAGGAGTTTGTATGTGGAAGAATCACAAGGATCAAGTATCCTTTCTGGGGATTGAACCGTGCAGATTACTGCGGCCAACCTGGATTCAAGCTGGAATGCCAGGATAACATGCCAATGATTACGGTGATGTCAGAAAAATACATTGTTCTTGAAATCAATTTACAACTGCAGTCTCTTATTCTTGCTAGGCAGGATCTTTAGAACGATACATGTCCTGCACACTTTGTCAATACCACTATTGACTTCACTCTTTTCACTAATGCTTTTGGGGTCCGCAACCTGACACTGTACTATGGTTGCACTTTCAGCATCGGACCTATTCCAGGGTTCTTGAATGCATCTGTTTGTAACATAAACAATACAGATATTAACGCTTTCTATGTGATGAGGAATTTACCCATTGATCCAAGGTTAGGGAGATGCAATAGCACTGTCATTGTTCCAATCTTTGAGACGACTGCTCAGGCTCTAGAAGCCAATAGGAGGACTCTTGGTCTGGCTATAGATGGGGGCTTTGGATTGCAGTGGGATGCTAGTGATGAATGCAGCAGGTGTTTGGAATCCGGAGGGGAGTGTGGTCATAATCGAACTGAGAATCGATTTACTTGTTTTTGCAATGATCAGCCAGGTCTAGAAACGTGTTCTGATAGGCCAGGTATGTCTGCCTATATGCATAACTGTTGATAGGATTGAAGAAGTGTTGACTGCATCATACTATAGTCAATTTTAGTGGATATCCTCTGTTATCTAAGCTGAATTTACTACTACTTACACTATTTTGGAAAACTTGATGCTACGGACTCTCCCAACCGAAAGCTAGGTGCCATTTTATCCGGCTGCCTTAGGGATTTCAGCTCATGATTACTTATCATCAAACTAGACACTTTGTGTCTTTGTTTTTCAATATAGTAGAAGGAATAAGGTCTGATGGATGTCTTGAAAAGATTAGGTCCTCTTCTGGAGCCATTATATGTATTCTAATCACGTGTACAGTGCACCAACCCTGTTGAACCATCGAAATGCCTCTTTGCAAATTTGACTTGTGGGACTTCCACATGCTAAGCTTGTGATCTAGTTGACAAAGGCTAATGATACAGAGAGCTTTCTTCGGTTACTCGCCTAATAGGCCTTCTTTGGTGCAATGGGTGCACGGATGACAAAAACCGGGATGATCACAGCGAATCTGGAATTCTTGATCCATATTCTCCCCTTGGTGCTAGTGCACTACATGGGATAGAATAGAAAATACTCGGTGGTAATGATCCATTCTTGTGAGAGATTACATTTGACAGTTCACGGGCGTAGGAAACGGTCACGTGGTTTCATGTGGTGGGAGAGATACATGCGATAGTCGATTGCAATATTAACCAGGTTCCAATAAATTAATGTTGCTCTTAGCCTATGTTAGTATCATTTTATTGGTCTTCTCTGTCCCAAAGGATATTGGATGATCTCTCTATCCCGACCCTTTGATTCTTGTTGTCATCTTAAGAACTGTACGTTGATCATCTCTGTCACAACGATACCAGTCTAACCTCCTTATATATGTCCAAAATATGGCAGGACACACTCCCTAGGATACACCTCAGAGGATGCTGTTGACTTGATCTAATTTTGTAAGTGTACAACATGCTTGCCGTGCTTATAGGCTTCTGCATATTAATTATGCCCAAAAATTCCACATCAGTGGATGCCTTTTTTCTCATTAAGAGATGGGAACCTTATGATATTCAAGTTCAATTACGGGGCCAGATAATAGGTTTAAGTTTCGCGTACAGACAGCCACCCATGACCATAGACTTTAATTTCAATGGACTCGGTCAGCTACGTCTAAATCTCAACAGAAGCTTCTCTTTGAAACAGAAATTCCACAAGGAAGGTGGCTTGCTTTGTCAACGATCATTTTTCCTCTTGCATACCATGACAAAAGAATGACTGGTTCATCTCCACATACTCCCTTTGAATTGAAGATCTCCAGCCCATTACTGACTTTGGGTTTAGCTGTTCCAAGTTTTTTTTCATCTCTCTCTGTAAAAATGAATCCCCGCCTCTTCTTTCTGATCTTTGCGATCCTAATCCATGTCCCGACGTACTTGTCTGCCGATGATGCTCAATATGCAACCTGTGGCGAGTTACTTCAATGCGCAAACATTCCGAACATCGGTTATCCTTTCTGGGGAGGGAGCCGGCCAGAGAGTTGCGGCTACCCCGGGTTCCAGCTTACTAATTGCCAAGGTGATGCGCCAATTATTACGATGGAGAGGCTACAATTCCGTGTCCTAGCCATGGACAACGAAGCACAGAGCCTCACAGTTGCTAGACAGGACATGTGGAACCAGACATGTCCAACATATCTCTACAACACCACCTTGGATTACAACCTCTTCAGCTATGCCCCCAACCAGCAGAACATAACTCTGCTCTACGATTGCATTGCAATTCAAACACAAACGATTCCGTATCAGTTTGACTGCAACGTGAACAGTACTGCCTCCATCAGCTACTTCACGAGCGGTACGTTGTCGCTACCTTCGATACCCAATAATATAACGGTGTGCAACAAGAGTGTCACTGTCCCGGTTAACCAAACATCCGGCACGGCTCTATCAAGCTCTTCAGCCACCGTGCGGGAAATGGAAGCAGCTCTTGGTGCTGGGTTTGAGTTGCAGTGGGCTGCAAACAATACGCGCTGCACGCAATGCAGCGAGTCGGGAGGGCGATGCGGTTACAACACGACCACACTTTCTTTTGCTTGCTACTGCTCAGATCAGCCTTATCCACTCACCTGTAACTCTGCTGCAAGGGGTATGTATCCCTTAATCTTGTTAGTTTCCTTTGGTTTTATAAGTCAATAAGTTGGGCAAGGAAGCCCCAATGTTTTACATAGGACTAAACAGAGGAGTCAGTTATGGCTTACACGCGATGAAAATTTTGATTACTAAAGAAGCAGAAGAAATATAAAAACTGTAGGTATATAGGTAAGTGTGACAAATCAACGAGGCCAATTTGTGCCTAGGTCTTAACCAAGCCTCTTTCTTACTTATATACCGTAGCGTTTTTATTCCTTGGTACAACCATAGTGTCTTGGTGTGTGGAAAGTCATTTCCTCGGTGCCAAGGTGTCAATTGGCCTTTTTCTTTTCCTGGCTATTCACATGTGGTTTTCTTTTCTGGTACAACCAAGAACCATTGCATCAAAACACCTCATTGGGCTCTTAAGCCAATTTATTTTCAGCAATGTTGCGTGCAGTACATTAATATAGTCGTTGAAATTTGGTTGATCAAAGCAATTCAATTTCAGGATTGTGTTGCAACATTCACTTTCCATTACGAAGTTTTTCCACTGACCTGGTTGTGTAGCATCATGATTTCCTGGACGGCTAAATAGATGGTGCAAAGGCAGTAACATTCTCTTGCCCATGAAGTTTTAATAACTGCTTTTTTCAATCTGCAGCCTATGACAGCGCTTTTCCTCCCTGGCTGACAGGTAAACTAGACTAACTTGTAAATGGGTCTAAGCTCTGATGCCTGTTCTCAAGCTAAGACTTAGCCAATACATACTGAATATTGACATGACCTACTTTCAACCTTACAGTTGTCTTACCCGCTATGGCTGGGATCATTGTATTGTCAATTGTGATACTGTGCTGCTGTAGAAGAAAATGGTTACTACTCAAGGCTGTAGTCTTCTGGAAAAAGGAAAAAACAGATTATGAAAACGTTGAGGAGTTTGTAAGGACTTATGGATCTCAGTTTCCAAAGTATTATAGGTACACAGACCTTAAGATAATGACCAACAAATTCGCAGATAAATTAGGTCAAGGAGGATATGGTAGTGTCTTCAAAGGAACGCTGCCTGATGGTCGTGTAGTTGCAGTGAAGCTCTTGAACGAGGCCAAGGGCAATGGGGAGGAATTTATAAACGAAGTTGCTAGCATGAGTAGAACTTCTCACGTCAACATAGTCAAACTGTTGGGCTTCTGCTTTGAAGGGAGTAAAAGAGCGCTGATCTACGAATTTATGCCCAACAGTTCTTTAGACAAGTTCATATGCAGTGGTGGATCTTTCTATACGAGCAGCCGCCTGGACTGGAAAACATTGTACCAAATTGCTCTTGGGACTGCTCGAGGTTTGGAGTACCTCCACCGAGGTTGCAACACACAAATAGTACACTTTGACATAAAACCTCACAACATTCTTTTGGACGAAGACTTCTGCCCCAAAATCTCCGATTTTGGTCTTGCTAAACTGTGCAAGAGGAAGGAGAGTGTTGTATCTGTGATGGGCGCTAGAGGAACTCCTGGATACATTGCTCCAGAGATATTTTTCAGAAATTTCGGAGCGGTCTCTCATAAATCTGATGTGTATAGCTATGGAATGGTGGTTCTTGAAATGGCTGGAGTAAGAGAGAACGCTGAAGTTCAATCGACAAGAACGTGTGAGATATATTTTCCAGACTGGATCTTTGAGCAGCTAGAACCTGGAAAGGATCTAAGAGTTAATGGTGCAGCGACTGAGTACGAGGAAGAAACGGCAAGGAAAATGATCCTGGTGAGTTTGTGGTGCATTCAGACCAATCCATTAGAACGCCCAGCGATTCGCAAGGTGGTAGAAATGTTGGAAGGAACCCTTCAACCCTTGCAAATTCCACCTAAGCCTACTTGGTCCGCTCCTCTGATGCCAGCCCAAGGTTCTTCCACATTATTTCCGCAAAGTTCGGAGAGCAACATTTGAGCCCACGAGTGTACTAATCTGTGCGCTCTATGCAATCAAGCTGTATCAATATTCTAGCAAAGTTCGTGGCAGTGTTGTTAAAGGCCCACGCAATTAAGGCGCAAAAGGTTCCTGGAGCTTAGGCGCAGGCACGCGCCTTTTTGAAGCAAGGCGCAATATTAAAATAAATAAATAAATAATAATACACTAAAACAATAAATTATGTAAAAAAAAAAAGAACATGACAATGAACAACCTATTAACAATTGCAGCTCACCCGAGTGGAAAGACTAAACTACATTAATAAACCAAGCCCATTCCAAGTTTCAGCCAACAATGAACAACCTATCAACAATTGCAGCAAATCATTCTCACAGGCTCACAGCAAACCATAGCTGGCTTTGTCATTGAAGGGGGAAAAAAATAAAGAGCACGACTGCACAGAACAGAATAATTCATTACATGAACTGTTCATGTTCATGATGAACATGGAGCAATGAAGTCACCCGAGAGAAAGAGGGAGAGAGAGAAACCTGCCGCAAGGCCCGTAACTGAGAAGCTGCTTCAATTGACCAACGGAGCAGCAGCTGCGAAGAGGACCAGCCGACCAACAATGGCGGCTGAAGCAGCGCCGGCAACTGAAGAGCAGACGGCCGGAGGATATGGGAGATGCGACGACAAGCGGAGAAAGGGATACGACGGCGATGGAAGGTCGCGAGGTGACTGTGAGAGACTGAGAGCTTGGGTCTCTTGCTGTGACTCTGAGAGACTGTGAGACAGAGAGAGCTTGGGTCGTGAGTCGTGACCCGTGAATCAGGAACTGATTTGGGGGTTTTGATTTGGTAAAGAGTAAAGAAAAAAAGGAAAAAGAAAATCGACGGCCCATGTGAAAGAAAATCGAATGGCTACAGGCATGCGCCCAGCCTTGTGCTTCCACCGCCGCTTAGAAATGTCAAATGGGCCGAGTGGCCCGCGGGCCGGCCCGGGCCGGCCCGTTTTTGGCCCAGGCCGGCCCGGCCAGTTTTTGGGTCCTGGCTGGCCCTAACCCTTAGGGCTTGGGTCAGGGCCAGGCCGAATTCTTTAAGAAACGGGCCCGGCCAGGCCCTAAAATGGCCCTTTTTGGCCCGGCCCTCAAATGGCCCGGCCCGTTAGCCCCCCCTAATTTTTTTTCTTTTCTATTTTTTTAAGTCTATTTTATTACATTATTATTCTTTTGATATTTTGGATCTTTTTAGTTAAATTAATAGTTTTTGAGGTGTTATTGAATTCATATGATCAGTATTTTCTTTAACATACGCAGAGAAGTATGGGTGTGTGGTGACTGTGACGTGTTTTTGATAATTTCTGAGTGGGCTTTCATTTAATGTATTTTACAGAATTTGTTTTGTGTTCTACATCACAAGCTAAGAAAATAATTATAAAAACAATTATCATGTATTCTAAACATAAATAAAAATTATGTATTCTTTTTGTTTCAAACCAAAAGAGGTGAATTGAATTCTAAATTTAATTTTATGAAGTGGGTGACGTGTTAAAGAGTCTTGAAGAATAATCTCATATTTCTTTAAATGACCAAAGAATTTGAATGTAACAAGAAAAGATGTTATTTTATCTTCATCGATCTCGTTATTTTTTTGTTTGATCTACTCTATTTTTCTTTGACATTTACAGGTTTTACACCATATTACGAAAGAGATTGAATTTTGCACTTAAAATCAGTATGTATGGGCTAGAACAACTAGTTTTTGTACTTAATCCGTGATTAATGGTCAATCAACATCAATTTGCCTTTTCGAAAGGGGGTTAATTCGTGAAAAAGTGATTGTATACTCAGTGGTCCGTTTACAAAAATTTTGCCCTTTGTTGAAGAAGAAGTATTTATAATAAAAAGTTGGGAAGAAAGAAAAAAAAAATTTTTGATTGGGCCCGGGCCAGGCCCAAGCCCGGCCCTAAATATTGGGCCTGGGCTTGGACTGGGCCCATATATCCCAGGTTTTAGGCCCGACCCATTTTTCATTTGTGAGGCCCGACCCTGGCCCGATTTCATTGGAGGCCCGCTGGGCCTGGGCCGGGCCGGCCCAAGCCCGGCCCATTGACAACTCTACCGCCGCTTCACTAGGCGCGCCTAGAAGCCTAGGCGCAAGAGGCGCGCGCCTTCTTGAACGCGCTGCGCCTAGGGTCTAGGCGAGGCGCGATGGGTGAACCTAGCTGAGCCTAGGCACGCTTTTTATAATACTGGTTCGTGATAACTGCACATCACATCAGATGATCCAGCACGTCGGTATTATGGAAGATATACCCTAAATTCAACTCGAGAGCCTTCTTGCACCTTCAAGTAATCTTAGCCACTATTATCTGTCAGTTTAATGATTCACTCGTCTCCTGATTTCCTTCCCTTTATTCGGGTGATGTGAAATCGGGTTTGCCTCGCGAAGCCCAGGGCTTGTGGAAAGAGCACAAATTTGTGAACTGAGAGCTTTCATCAACTATGATTCAGGCTTTTGAACATAAATGGTGTCAAGATTTTGATCCATATTACCAAGAGCAAAATTTAAACTAAAATAAAATAGTCAAAGTACTTCTGCAAGGGTCAACATCATTGTCACTAAAAGGTTTAAATACTCTATCTGTAGCCCCGGATGAGACGTGAGGAGCATTTTATGTGCCGCTAGATGAGGACTTGATTGATCTTCTAGTTGCCCATCGTACTCTACTAACTCGAAAGATATCCTTACGGCCCCAATGATTGAACCGCTTACAATATTGTATACTTTATTAGCTGCTAATTCTACCATACAGGAAAATCCCAAAGAAAACATGTAGAAAATTAGCCAATGCCAAAAGAAATGTGTTTACCAAAACTATAAGGATTCGAAATCGATGATTGTGGAAAAGGGAAAAGCTTCGAAGCATAAACACGTAAAAATTGAAGATCGGTGGGGAAAAAAGTAATAAAAACAACTGAATAATGTGGGTAAAAGAAGTGCAAAGAAAAAGCAAAATATATCAAGAATACCAAGTCATTTTGAAAACACACGGAAAATAAGTCCAGGCCAAACTAAAACATGTTACAAAAGATATAAAGATTTAGAAAAGATAGTGAAAATGCAAAGGCGTCTAAGACAGATGCACATTAAAAATGGGTTGACTATGCAAGATGCCCCCTTATTTACCTGTGATAATGTTCGGCATCACAAAGTTTGTTTTAACTATCTCAAAGCGTATAACTTCCGTAAGTGTGGCATCTAACATCCTTCTGTCATTATTCGGGCCAAAAAAACTCTTCGGAGTGGTGATGTAGCTTTTATTTTGGAGGACTGACTGATGAATCTTTTTATGTTCGTCTTTTTCTAATTCGGCACCTTTCCCCACATTGCCACCACCATCTCCAACGCCTCCACTAGCTCCGAGCTTGCCAGCCTCCAGTACTCTCCTCAAAGAATCCACTCCACGTCCCTCTCTACACCATGGTCAAGGGTTCAATGGCTGGTGGCTGGTTGGGGGGTGGGGAAAGAGAGAACCCGGCATCACCACCGCCGTTACCAGCACCGAGCACGAGAGCCTCCCAATCCTTTTCTCTGAAGGCTCGAAGATCGAGAGGCAACCCTCGATATCATCCACCACCTAAGTTGAGTTATATGACCTTTTTGAAGAGACTCTTGGCCTGAAAATAGTCAAGAGTCAGGTGATATTAGGTGGCACACTTATGCAACTTTATGACGTGAGATAGATAAAATAAACTTTGTCGGGCCGAATGCTACAACCGATAGACTTGGGGGTGCCTTGTGTAAATAATCCTTGAAAATTTGAAGAACAACGAAGAAAGAGAGTGATAAAAAAAACAACATACTTTCGGTAAAAGAAGTGGAATGGAAAAGCAAACTATACCGAGCATATGAATTCATTTGAAAATACGTAAAAAAAATAAGTTAAGACCAAAGTAAAACAGTTTGCTCTTGATTATTAGCATTTCATTTGATTTTAAAATAGCAGAATTGTTATTTCTTATTTGACACACTAGCATTACAAGTTTTGAATATTTTAGTGCACAAATTAAGTTGAGAGGCTTGGTAGTATTACTTATACTTCTTGGGAGGTAGTGGTGCTTTCTCACTTGAAAAGTTCAGTTGGACATTAAGCATCTCATGGAAGTCAGTTAGGGTGTAGCTTTTTATTTTTTAAGTTTGATATTTATATTGACACATTGGTTGAAAACTACTTCAAGGTTTATCTTATAATAACTTCGTCACTTATGTTCCTTGGTACTTTCTCATTCTTTTTTCTTCCCTAAACTATTAAGAGTTGCTAATTAGTTGTTTTTTGCTCTAGTGCAGGTGGCGCTCGATAATGTGGAGTCACTATTGATGTCACTAAGGAGAAGAGGATCAAGTACGTGAAGCTATCAGATTGAGTGTATCTTGGAAAATTGATATCTATTTTTTCGGTTTTGAGAAAATATGTAATTTTGTTTCGGAATTTGTATGATGTGATTTATTTTATTCGGTGAATATCTAATTTTGGTAGTTGAGTATTGGGCGTTAGATGTTGGTGTATGATTTATATTTTGTTTGTAAAAAACAGTTTTTTTTTTAACTTTTACCTATAGACAATTAGCTACAAAATTTCGTCGCTAAAAGTCTGATTCAAGTGTTCCTGGATGGACTTTTTAGCAACAGAAGTTGCGTCACTAAAAGGCCTAGATTAGCAGCAAATTTTTAACGATAGACAAGTATTTTAAGATTGAATTTTGAGAAATAAGAAAAAAGAGAAAATTATGGAAATTACCTTTAGCGACGGAAAATTCCGTCACTAAAAGTAATTAATTCCGTCGGCAGTAAGTTATGTTGCTAATCTTTTAGGGACGGGGTTTTTAGCAACCAACTTTTAATGTCGGACAGCCCGTCGCTAAAAGTCTTTACCGACGGATTATTTAACGACGAAAAATTCCGTGAATTTTCTTGTAGTGAATAAAAAAAATTATTGAGAATAAAAAGGTCCGGAAAAGATAAAAAGAATCTAAAGAGTCTAAGACGGAACCACGTAAAGAAACTAAAGAACGATGAAAAAAAAGTAATAAATAATCAACCACATAATGTGCGTAAACGAAGGGGTAAGGAATAACAAATGTACCAATAATACTAAATCATCTCAAAACACGTAGAAAATAAATCAAGGCCAAAATAAAATAGTTTCCTAAATATTTAGAAATGATGAAGAGTGAAAAGACGAAAGCGTCAGAGACATAAACATGTTAGAAAATTTTAAGAATGGTATAAGAAGAAAATAATAAAAATTAAATTCATAATGTGGGTAAAAAAATGGACAGGAAAAGTTGAACTTATGAAGAATACCAAGTCATTTGGAAACACGTAAAATAAGTTAAGGCCCAAATAAAACAGTTTAGCGAATTATAAATATTCGGAAAAGATGAAGAGTAGAAACATGAAAGCATATGATAAGTAACTACATAATGTGAGTCAAGACAGAGGAAAGGAAAAACAAAATATACCAAAAATATCAAGTCATGCGTAAACACATACAAAAGAACAAAGGCCAAAAGAAAATAGCTTACTGTAAATATAAAGAGTAGAAAAGATGAAAAATTGAAAAACAAAACTATCTGAGGCAGAAATACATTAAAATACTGAAGAACTGTGAATTAAGAAAGTTTAAAAAAATCAATTACAGATTGTAAAATTGAAGAATGACGACAAAATTAGTAAACAATAATATACTACATAATGTGGGTAAAAGAACTAGAAATGTAAAATAAAATTTTTAGAATACCAAATCATTTGAAAACATGTAGAAAATAAGTCAAGGCCAAAAGAATACAGTTTAAGGTCAAAATAAAGATTCAAAAATACGAAAAGTGCAAAAGCAAAGGCGTCGGAGGTATAAACACGTTATAGAACGAAGAACAGAGAGAAAAAAGTTATGACAAATGAACTGCATAATGTGGATAAAAGAAGTGGCAGAATAGAACAAAATGTACCAAGAATAATAATTTCATTTGAAAAACAATAGAAACTAGGCCAAGGTCACAGTGAAAAAATTTACTGAAAATATAAAGATTAAAAAAAGTTTTAAAGTTGAAAAATGAAAAAGTACAGGCAGAAACGCGTTGTAAAATTGAAGAACGACTAAAAAAGTTACCGATAAAAATATGTTACGTACGTGGGTAAAAGAAGTTTAAATGAAAAATAAAATATACTAGTAATACCAAGTCATCTGAAAATAGGTAAAGAATAAGCCAAGGCCAAAAAAATAAGTTTAATGATGATATAAAGATATTAAAAACATGGAGAGTGGAAAAAGAAAGAGTATAAGGCGAAAAGAGGTTAAAAATTAAAAAAAATGGCCAATAATATGAGTAATAGAGTACATGCTACATAATATGGGTAAAAGAGGTAGAAATGAAAAATAAAATTTACCAGAGTACTATGCAAACACATAGAAAGTCATGGCCAAAATAAAACAGTTTGGCCAAAATAAAAAGATTCAAAAAGATGAAATATATAATGTGGGTAAAAATAGTGAAAATCAAAAAGAAAATATACAAAAATACCAAGTCTTTTTTAAAACACAAACGAGTCAAGGCCAAAACTGAAAATTTTACCAAAAAAATAAAGATTTGAAATATATGAGAGTGAAAAAACAAAAGCGTCTGAGACGAAACACGTTGAAAAAAATGAAGAATGGTGAAAAAATTAAAAATAAATAATCAACTTCAACATGTGGGTCGAAGTGTAACATCCTGAAATTTTCCGGAACGTTAACGCTCAATCGATCAATTCACTAAGAAAATATTACCTCAAACGCAGTCAAATAATACCATCAATCTGTCAGAGCAACTATTTGTCAATCAAACTATACTCTCAATCAACTATCATAATTGAAATACCAAGTCTAAGTCTAAGAAAATTTAAACAATAATATTAATTTACCCACGCAGGGGTTCTAACTATCAATACTAAACTTAAATTTAAATTCATTAGCTAGCTCGGCTCTAATCCATGCTCAGGTAATCTACGGCTAATGCTACCTGCAGAAAGGAAGTCAAAGGAGAGTGAGCTTTTGAGAGCTCAGTAAGGTCGATCAAAGATTTAAAACATAACAAAACGATTCGGACGAGTTTTCATATAAAACTTTTGAAGAGTATTTTCAATGAAATACAACATTTAGACAAAGATGAACAAAACGAACGATTTTACATTTTAAGTCCAATAACATCTTTTTGAGAGGTTTGCTTTCGATGAAATCACTACAATACGATATAAAAATAGGGATGAGTTTTTAACTCACTCCCTTAAATAATAGTCATTTGAAACACTTTGGGCATAATAAAGCATGAATGGATAATATTCAAAACATTTCAAGTGAAATAAAACATAAACAGGAAACATTGAACATGAGCAGTACAGAAGCAAAGCCACCCTGGCAGTGCTCGATCGCTTTACATATGCATATGTAACACTGACTAGTCCATCTAGGTACTAGTTAACCCATCCAACAGACCATCCTTATAACGCCAACAATACAGACCATCCTTATGGCTCCCATGTTACTAACTCATGTCAACATCGAGAAACAATAAATAGAATTCAAAACATTTTATGATAATTGAATCGATAAAACAGATGAGAATAAACAAATTACGAATTCCAAACGATCGCTTAAGGTTCAAGTTAGGCTTTCATGGACAATTTCAAGGCAAATGTTTTTATTTCAATCCTAGAAATCAACAATCAATATATTTTGTAAAACTGTTATTATAACCATTTGAAACAGAATAACGAAATGGGGTTCGGAGAGAAATCCTTACCTCGATCCAAGCTAAGAAACGCTACCAAACCTCGATCAGTAATCTCTGAATGAACCTAGATTGACAATTTATTTGTTAGAACATAATCTATGTCTAATATACTATAACCTAATATCCACTATCCAAACGATGCTCACTTCTAATCCCGAAATCACGCGACTTGAAACGTATTCCACACACGACCAACGTAACTAATCGAAAATCTTGTACGCTACTTAACGATTAATTATATTCCAAAATTTATAATAAATTTCAATAAAATACTTTTATAGCTGAAAACATTAATAAGAGTCAAAATAGGAATTTTCTGAAATTTTCAATATTTTCGAATTAAAATAATTTCTTTAAATACAATAAAAACCCAATAATAGCCATAATTACTTCCAGTGGCAAAACAAGTCCCATAATTTTTATAAGAACTTTAAAAAATATATAAAAATTATAGAAATTGAAATTAGAATTTAAAAGACATAAAAACTATTTCTTTATTTTTCATTTTGCTAAATTCAATGCGATACTGAAAATGATAACAAATCGATTCCAAAAATCATCAAATTTATACTGAGTCTTTATTATACTATTTAAACACTACTATAATTTTTCCTAGAACATTTTCAGGGTTTAAAGACTCCAAAAGAATTTTCCAAATCTGAAATTATAGAAAATACTATAAGTTCATACAATCTCAGAAAATTATAAAATTTTGTCAAGAATTCTAATATAGTCTAACGTATTATACTGTAAATTTTCACGTGCTAACGATAAACGTGCACTAGCATAAGTACATACGAACTTAACGTCAAACCCGTGTACATTACCCATCCAGATGTACGCACACAAAAAGCCATATACACTGCTGAGCACAACGCTTGTGCTGCTTCCCTTGCAAACCCACCAGCATGGCGGCTGCCTCATCAACCCCTCTCATTCTTTTCTTCTTCTTCTCATTTCTTTCCCATGAACCCAGTTCAGTCCCCCCCCCCCACACTCGGCTGCACAGCAGCCTTCACACGCACACACCTCGCATACACTCACCACAAACTCACACCCATACCTCCTGTTCATATGCCCAGCTGCTCCTATGACACAGGCACAATAATTCTCCATCTTCAGGCACTTATACACACAGGCCATAAGCACCCTCATACACTCACTTGGTAGTCTTCATGGCTGTCTTCTCTCACTAACCACAACCTGCAGCCCACTCTTTCTCTCTCATTATACACAGCACTAAACACCCATCCATTTGCACACCTTTTTTCTCATTTGTTTTTCTTTCCAACACACCCACATATAGTACACAATACAAACCTGTTTCCACCCACGTTTCAAGACTCATTTCATGCCATCTATCAAGCACCACATTGAAATCTCCATTGTTACCCTCTTCACACACATTCCACACTCCTATGGGCACCCACGAAACACATCAAACACACACAATATACCTAAAAACACAAAAAACCCCACCCCCATTATAGCTACTGCCTCACGGCAGTAGCTTGTCCTCTTTCCCCATTAGCAACCCACATGCAAAAACCACACTTTAATATCGACGCCCTCGCATCTAACTATATAGTAACCTGCACTCACGCATCTCACATACACACAGAAAACTCACCCACAAATCTCACACTAATCATACGGTAGGCACTCTTCCGTTCACAGATCCCTTAGTCCCATAAATCATTGAATCACTAGAAGAAAAATAATGGTTAGAAACTTACCGAAAGAATTCGCCGGGAAAAACTTTGCCAAAATCCTTCTCCGATCTCCTTCCTTTGCTCTCTCTCTTTCTCTGAATCTCTCTCTAAAATATGCATGACGGCTAAGGGGTGGCTACCCAATCCAGGCCTCATATATGTATATATATATATATATATATATATATATATATATATATATATATATATATATATATATATAGGTTAAAAGAAAGCCCTAGTTAGACAGAGAAAACCCTACCTAATTATTTGTCGCTAATTCTTCTTACCCGAAACTTTTTATCGTGAAAAAATGGTCCAGTAATAAAATTAATGATAGTTTACGCGTTAAAAAATTATCAAAAGTTAATTACGCCTATCTCGCTTGACAAATCGTCGCTATTAGTATACCGATGCTAAGTATTTTCTAAAAATATTGTCACTAAACATATAACAATGCTAAAAATTTGCCGTTAAAAGTTACTAATAAATATACTGATCCTAAGTTAAAAGTATCGTCACTCAAATTACCGATAAAATTAAACTCATCGAAATCGACGTTAAATCTTCCGTATAAAAGTTGCTACTAAGTACACTAACGCCAACAAATAACTTGCCGCTAAAAAAATATATTCACCGCTAAATGTTCTAGTTAAAGCTGAAAAATATCGGGGTGTTACACGAAGAATTTGAAAGAGAAAGCAAGATATACCACGAATACCAAGTCATTTGAGAGTACGCACATTATGAAAAAATGAGGAGTGGAAAAGCCAACGGATCTGAGGTAAAATAAGTTTTTTTTAAAAAAAGGAATTAACTATGCCAAGCGCCCTCAAGTTTACCAGTCAAGTGTTAGGCATCACAAGGTTTATTCAAGTTGTCTCACAGCATAAAAATGCATAAGGGTGACATCTAACTCTTCCTGCCATTTCTCGGGCCAAAAAACTCGTCGGGGTGGTGACCTGGTTTATTTTTGTCTCTTGGCAGCACACCTTTTCTTTTCTTCTCATTTTAATTTGGTAGCCTCCACCAAATTTCCACCATTATCTCCATCGCCACCACTGGCTCCGAGCTTGCTAGCCTCTGGTCCTATCCTCAAAAAAACTAGCACCACCTCTCTCTACACCATGGTCAACGGTTCAAGGGCTGGAAAAGAGAGAGACAAAGACCTCGGCACCACCATGGCAGCCACTATCTCCAAACTCGTGACCCTCCCAATCTTCTCCCCTGACGGCCCGAAGATCGGGAGGCCACCCTTCGATTTAACATCTGCCTCCCTAAGTTGAGTTAAATGACCTCTTTGGCTAGGCTCTTGGCCAAAAAATAGTTGGGAGGTATTTGATGTCACACTTATGCAAGTTTTAAGAGCGAGATAGCTAAAAAATCAACTACATAAATTGGGTAAAAGAAGTGAAAATGAAAAGCAAATATACCAAAAATAACAAGTCATTTGAAAACATGTTGAAAATAAGCCAAGATCAAAATAAACAGTTTACTAAAAATTCAAAGATTCGTAAAAAATTAAGAGTTGAAAAACGAAAGTGACTGAGATAGAAACACATTAAGAAAATTAAAAATGGTGAAAAAAGAAAGTAACACAAAAATCAACTACGTAATGTAAGTAAAGAAGAGGAAAGCAAAAGCAAAATATACTAGAGATATCAAGTCATTTGAAAATACTTATAAAATAAGCCACTGCTAAAATAAGAGAGTATTGAAAATATAAAGATTCGACAAAAAATGAGAAGCAATAGCCTCCTAGGTAGACCTGGCAAACAGGTATACCCGCCGGGTACGGGTAAAATCCGATCGAGTCCAGATAAAAACGGGTTGGGTAAATTTTACCCGATTTTTTTCGGGTAGACTTTTCCTGAATCCGTACCCTACCCAGGTGGGTAGGGTATTAACCGCAGGTAAAACATTAAATTTTATAATTTTTTTGAAACAAATATTCATTTCTTCTTAAATGTTTTCTTCTCCTTTCTTTCTTCTTTTATTACACAAAATCAGATCTTCAACATTGCTAATTACTACAATAATCAATCTCCATTATGATCTATTACACAACAAACATAAAATCAAGATCAGGAATCATGAATATACAAAATAGGAAGAGAAAAAATTCAAGATCAGTAGATCTAGTGGCGGCGGTCAACCATAGATCGATATTGCCAATTACAATAATCGATCTCCATTAACATCTATTACACAACGTCGATAAAATCAAGATCTGGATTCTTGAAGAAACGAAAAAAAGGAAAAAAAAACTACAAAGGTCACGATTCTTGAATAAAGAAAATAAAACAAAAAAAAAATACAAGATCAGTGATCTTGTGGCGATGGTCAACACTCAACAATAGATCTGGCGATGGAGAGAAGATCGATGACGGAGGACGGAGGACGGAGAAACGATCGGCGACGGAGAGACGAAGGCTTACGGTCGGTCACTCAATCGGTGGCTGCGGTATCAGATTGATGGAGTGAAGGCATGAAGGGTAGTGGTGGTAGATCTCGAATGAGCGACGGAGGTTTGAGTCGTTCGAGAAGTGAGAAGAAGGGTGAAGACTAAAGAAAAATGAAAGTGAGAGGCTTTAGGGCACAAATGATTGTATTTATAGTTTGAAAAGCGGGTAACCCGTAAACCGACCTGAAAATTACGGGTGGATTCGGGTACGGGTCGGATTTTTGCGGGTAGTGAATATAGGTACTCGTACCCGGGATTTTTGACTGGGTACGGGTTAGATTTTCACGGGTAGTGAATATAGGTACCCATACCCGAGATTTGACCTGGTACAGATCGACCCGCGGGTATGGGTAGATTTTTGCCAGGTCTACTCCTAGGCAAAAACATTATGAAATTGAGTAGGAATGAAAAAAATAGAGTAATAAAAAACTTGACGACATAATGTGGGTAACAGATGTGGAAAGAAAAACCAAAACTTATCAAGAATTCTAATATCATTTGAAAGCACTTAGAAAATAAACCAAGGCCAAAATAGAGAGTTTACAAAAAATAACCATAATTCAAAAAGATGAAGAGTAAAAAAGCAAAAGCGTCTGAGGTACAAAAGAAGCAAAAAGGAAAAGAAATAAAAAAATAGAGAAATAATGAGGATAAAAGAACTGATAAGAAATAAACAAAACATAGCAAGACTACTAAGCTAATTAGACCTGGCAATCGAGTATAACCACCGGGTACGGGTAAAACCTGGTCGGGTACTGGTAAAAACGGGTCAGGTGTAATTTATCTGAATTTTCTCGGATAGAATTTTTGGGAACCCGTACCCATGCGGGTAGGGTATTACCCGCGGGTAAATCCTCAATTTTTAATTAATTATTTTTAAATAAACAAAGTTTAATTAACTACTAATTACACACATTTTATACCCTCCAACAATCAAATACTAAATTGTTTCATTACACAAAAATCTCACATCTTTCCATCAAAAAAATAAAACCAATATGAACATTTTTCAACACTAAAAATAAAATAAAAAAACGATCTGCACATCGAGAAGACACCACAACCATCAAAATCCACACTGAAAGTCTACCCAACAAGGCAACAACCACAGAGATGGAGTGAAACTGGAAATGGAGTGAAACTGGCGATGGGGCCATGGTGATGACAGATCGGTGGCGACGCAGCCAAGGTAGTAACTAATCGATGACGACGGGGCCACGGTGGTGACGGATCGGCGACGACGGGGCCACGGTGGTGATCGAATGGTGGCAGCGGAGATGCGGAGTGACCGACCGTGGCGGCAAAAATGCGGAGTGACTGACCGTGGAGGCGGAGATGCGGAGTGACCGACCGTGGCCGACCTACATGGCGCCGTGGATGGAGTAGGGTGATTGTGACTATTGCAGATCTGTGAGAAAGACAGAGACTTGAGAGAGGGAACCTGTGAGGGGGGATCTGTGAGGGAGAATTAAGAGGCAGAGGCGGCAGATCAAGTGGAAAGAAGAAGAAATGAGAGGTTTAAACCCTAAAAAACTTATATATAGGCACATAATCGGGTAAACCCGGGTACCCGGTAACCGACCCGAATGTACCCGGATTTTACGGGTCGGTTCGGGTACAGGTTTTCAGCGGGTCCTCTATATGTGTACCCGTACCCGAATTTTTGCACGGGTACGGGTAGACCCGCGGGTCCGAATCAATTTTTGCCATATCTAAAGCTAATGTAAAACATGTAAGAAAGAAGGCAAGGCCAAAAAAAATAGGTTACTAAATTTATAAAGATTCGAAAAACATTAGTGGAAAGGCAAAAGTGCATGAAGCAAAGACATGATAAAAATTTAAATAACAGTGACGAAAAGAGAGTAATAAAAATTAACTACATAATCCAGGTAAAAGCAGTGGAAATGAAAAATAAAACATACCAAGAACACCAAATCATTTATAAACATGAAGCAAATAAGCCAAAGGCCAAAATAAAAGAATTTACTAAAAATGTAAAGATTTCATAAAATAAGGAGTGGAAAAACGAAAAAGTCTGAGATACAAACATATCAGAAATAGAAGAACCGTGAAAAAAAAAATAAAAGCACAAAAAAGGAACTATATAATATGACTCAGGGTAAAAATAAAATTTTCAATGATAATATAAAGATTTGAAAAATATGAGGAGCAAAAAATGAAAGAGTTCAAGGCAACAACAAGTGAAAGTATTAAAGAACGGTAAAAAAAGAGAGTAATAAAAAGTAAAATTTATCACTTGGGTAATAGAAGTGGAAAGGAAAAGCAATACATACAAAAGATAAACAAATCATTTGAAAGTGCGTAGAAAACAAGCAAAAGCAAAAATAAAATTGTTTATTAAAAATATAAAGATTTAGAAAAAATGAGGAGAATCAAAAGTGTCGAAGGTAAAAAAAAACATTGAAATAAAATGTAATAAAACATCAAATACATAATATGGGTATAGAAAGTGGTAAAGAAAAACCAAATATACCAAGAATCTTAAGTTTTTGAAACACGTAAAAAAAAGCCAAAGTTAAAATAAAACAATATACTAAAAGATGTAAAGATTCAAATATGAAGAAGAATGGAAAGGCGAAAGCATATGAGACAGAAGCACGTTAAATAATTGAAGAATGACGTTAAAAGAAAATAGTAGAAAAATTAATCACATAATGTCGGTAAAAAAGTTGGAAAGGAAAAGCGGAAGAAAAAAACCAGGAAGACTAAGTCATTTGAAAACACGTGAAATAAGCCAATGATAAAATAAAACAGTTTACTAAAATATAAATGCATGAAAAAGTTGAAGATTAGAAAGGAGAAAGAGCACGAGTCAAAAAAACATAAAAAAAAATTAAAACATGATAGAAATAATAGTAACAAAAAATATCAACTACATAATGCTGGTAAAAGAAGTTGGAAAAAATAAAATATACCAAGAATACCAAATCATTTTGATAATACATAGAAAATAACCTAAGCTAAAAAAAAAAACCAATTTTCTACAAAATTTACAAATTTAAAACGATGAAGAGTGGAAAAGTAAAAGCGTCTAAGGCGGAAACATGTTAAAAACTGACGAATGGTAAAAGATGTAAGTAATAAAAGGTCAAAATATTTAATATCGGTAAAAGAAGTGAAAAGGAGTAGCAGTTTATACCAAGATATCAAGACATTTGAAAACACATAAAATAAGTCAAGGGCAAACAATAACAGTTTATTAAAAGCGGAAGAATCTGAGGCAAAAAGACATTAAAAAATAAAGAACGGAAAAACAAGGTATTTAAAAAAGGAAATAGATCATGTGGGTAAAAGAAGGGAAAAGGAAAAGAAATACCAAATCAGCTACAACACTTGGAGAAAAAGCCAAAGTCAAAATAAAGCACTTTATTGTGGATATTAAGATGAGGAGAATCAAAAGGATAATCGAAAGCGTCGGTGACAAAGATGATGAGTGAAAAAGCAAAAGAGTTTGAGGCCGAAACACAATAAAGCAAATTTAAAGATGAACAACAAAAAACTAAAATACATCATATGGATAAAATAAGTGGAAAGGGCAAACATTATATAAAAAAATATCATTTGAAAACACGTGATAAATAAATTAAGAATAAAAAATAGTTTATCAAAATATAAAGATGAAGAGAGTCAAAAGCATCGAGACAGAAACATGTTAAGAAATTAAAAAAAAACGATGAAAAAAGTAATACAAATCAACTACATAATGTGGGTAAAAGAAGTGGCAAAGAAAAATGAATAAGCCAAGAATATTAAGTTATGTCAAAGCATGTAGAAAATAAGTCAAGGTCAAAATTCTTTTAATTAAAAATACAAAGATTTCAAAGTGATAACGAGTTGAAAAGCGACAGCAAGGACGTTAAAAAGCGAAGGAGGATGAAAAGAAAAGTAATAAAAATTAAATACATAGTTTGGATAAAAAAAAATGTGATATGGAAAAGCAAAATATACCAAGAATACAAAGTCATTTACGAAAAGGTAGAAAATAAGCCAAGACCAAAAGATAAACTGTAAACTCGAAGTATGAAGTTTCGAAAAAGATGAAGAGTGAAAAAAGCGAAGACATCTAAGGCTAAAACACGTCAAAATATTAAATAATTATTAAAAAAAGTAGTGACAAACAATCAACAATGTAACGAGGGTAAAAGAAGTGGAAGCGGCAAAAAATCTCACACGAAGAAGTTATCAAGCATCACAAAAAGTAATACCGAACGGTATATCTAAAAACAAAAACAAAAAATATTTTATCAAATAAAGGGAAATAAGCTGAGTAAATATTAGACACGACATACAAAATATAAAAACTAAAGAAAATAAAAATATGGCAATACACATGTCGAAAATAAGCTGAGTAAATATTGAATCTCGTTTCACATCCTTTCTCCATAGCACATTCACCCATTTTATTCTCAATAGTTTACTGAAAATAAAAAGGTCCGGAAAAGATAAAAAGAGTCTAAGACGGAAACACGTAAAGAAATTAAAGAACGATGAAAAAAAGTAATAAAATAATCAACATGACTTGGGTAAACGAAGTAGTAAGAAAAAACAAATATTCCAATAATACCAAATCATCTCAAAACACGTAGAAAAAAAGTCAAGGTCAAAATAAAAAAGTTTTCTAAATATTAAAAAAAGATGAAAAGTGGAAAGGCGAAAGCGTCAGAACAGTAAACATGTTCATAATGTGGGTAAAAATAGAGTAATGGTATAAAAAAAATAGTGAAACTTGAATTCATAATGTGGGTAACATTGGACAGGAAAAGTTTAAAATTACAAGGAATACCAAGTCATTTGAAAACACGTAAAATAAATTAAGGCTCAAATAAAATAGTTTAATGAAATATAAATATTTCAAAAAAGATGAAGAGTAGAAATATGAAAGCGTCTGAGGCTGAAACACGTTAATAAAAATTAAAAAAGGACAGATATAAAAATATCAACTACACAATGCTGCTAAAAGACATGGAAATGAAAAACAAAATACACCAAGTATACCAAAGTCATTAAAAAAACATGTAAAGAATAAGACAAGTCCAAGTTTAAACAGTTTACTAAAAATATGAAAATTCGGAAGAGATGAAGAGTAAAAAAGTAAAAGCTTCTGAGGTAAAAACAAGTTAAAAGTTGAAGAACTGTGAAAAAAAATTTGGTAGTAAAAAATAAATAAAGTAATGTAATCAAAAGAAGTGGAAAGGAAAAGCAGTTATACCAAGAATATCAGGTCATTTCAAGCACGAAGAAGAAAACAAAAGTAAAAATAAAATTATTTACCAAGAATGTAAGGATTCAACAAAGATGAGCCGAATCGAAGGCGTATGAGGCAGAATCATGTTAATAAATTGAATAACGATAAAAAAAAAAGTTGTAATAAAGTAACTACATAATGTGAGTCAACGGAGCCGTAAGGAAAAACAAAATGTACCAAAAATATCAAGTCATTTATAAACACATGAAAAGAAACAAAGGCCATAAGAAAATTGCTTACTGTAAATATAAAGAGTCGGATAAAGATGAAAAATTGAAAAACAAAACTGTTTTAGGCAGAAATACATTAAAAAAACTGGAACTGTGAATTAAGAAAGTTAAAAAAAATAACTCCAAGTTGTGAAATTGAAGAATGATGAAAAAAATTATTAAAGAGAAATATACTACATAATGTGGGTAAAAGAAGTGGAAATGAAAAATAAAATATGCTAGGAATATCAAGTCATTTGAAAACACGTAAGAACTAAGTCAAGGCCAAAATAAGTAAGTTAATCATATATAGAGTTTCCAAAAAGATGAACAGTGAAAAATGAAAGAGTATGAGGTGAAAACACGTTAAAAATTTGAAGAATCAATGAATGGATAAAAAAGAAAGTTATAAAAAAAAAAATCAACTGCATGATGTTGATAAAACGAGTGAAAAGGAAAGGTAAAATATATCAAAGTTACCAAGTCATTACAAAACATGTAAAATCTGAAGCAAGGCAGGCAAAATAAAATTGTTTATAGAAAATATAAAGATCCGAAAAGATGAGGTGTGAAAAAGCAAAAGTGCCAGAGGTACAAACATGCAAAAAATCGAATAGTGGTGAAAAGGAAAAGTAATAAAAAATAATAAACACCACGAAGTAAATAGAAGAAGTGATATGAAAAACCAAAATTGTACTAAGAATGCCAAGTCATTTGAAAACCTAAAAAATAGTTTACTAAAAGTAAAAAAGATTCAAAAACGAAGAGTGAAAAAGAGAAAGGATTTGAGGAAGAAGCATTTGAAAAATTGAAGAACGACCAAAAAAAAGAGAGTAATAAAAATCCAGCAAACAGAATTTGGGTAAACGAAGTGGAAATGAAAAGTAAAATAAACCAACATTACATTTGAAAACACTTAGAAAATAAGCCAAAATAAATTAGTCTACCAAAAATATAAAGATTCAAAAGATGAAAAGTAGAAAAAAAATCTTCTGAATTACAAACACGTTAAAAAACGAAGAAGGTGAAAAGGAAAAGTGCTGAGAAAACAAAATCAAGCAAGAATATAACATAAAGATTCGGATAACATGAAGAGCTGAATAACGAAATCGACGGAGGCAAAAATGCATTAAAAATAATGAAACAAATAATAAACAAAAAAAATCAACCACAGAATGCTAAAAGAAAATTAAAATAAACCGAGATTAACAAATCATTTGAAAACACATAAAAAATAATGTTCACCAAAAACATAAGGATTTGAAAAAGATGAGGAGGGAAAAAGTGATAGGGTACGAGGTAAAAACACGTGAAAAAAGATTGAAGAATGGCAACAAAAAAGTATAAAGATAATATACATCATATGTGTAAAAAGAAGTTGAAAAGAAAAGAAATCCGCACAAAGAATACCAAATCATTGTAAAAAAAAATAAAAATAGAAAAAATGCCAAAAACAGTTTACTTTAAATATAATGATGAGGAGAACTGAAAGCGTCGGAGACAGAAACACGTTAAAAATTGAAATTAATAAAAAATAATCTATATAGTGTGTGAGTAGAAAAACAGTAGAAGCCAAGGCCACAATATAAAATTACTTCTGATATAAAGATTTCAAACAGTTGATGAGATGAAATACGAAAGAGTACGAGGCAGAAACACGTTGTAAACTTGAAAAACAATGAAAATTAAAAGTAAGAAGAAATATACTACATAATGTGGATAAAGAAGTGAATAAAATATAAAATACCAAGTCATTCGAAAACACGTGGATCATAAGCTAAGGCCAAAATAAAAAAGTTTAATTAAATATAAAGATGAAAAGTGGAAAACAAAAGAGTATGAAGCAGAATCATGTTTAAAAAATTGAAGAACGTAAAAAAAAAGTAGGTAATAAAATACATACTACATAATGTGGGTAAAATAAATGGAAATGAAAAATAAAATTTCCTAGAATACCAATTCAGTATAAAACACGTAGAAAATAAGTCAAGCCCAAAATAAAATAGTTTACTAAAAATATAAAGATTCGAAAAGATTAAGAGTAGAAAAGCTATAAAGTCATAGGTACAAACAAATTAAGAATCAAAAAACTGAGAAAAGGAAAATTTATAAGAGAAATCAGCTGCATAATGTGAAAAAAGAAGTATAAGGAAAGGCAATATATACCAAGAATACTAAGTCATTTCCAAACATGTAAAAATAAAAGTAGGGCCAAGTTAAATAGTTCACTGAATATATCAAGATCCGATAAGATGAAAAGTTGAAAAACATACAAAAACATTAAAAATCGAAGAGAGGTGAAAAGAAAAGTGCTAAAAAAAATAAAGTACATATTGTGGATGCACAAAGTCGAAATGTGAACCAAAATGTAGCAAGAATATCAAATCATTTAAAAACACGTAAAAATAAAGCAAGACCAAATAATTTTACTGAGAATATAAAAATTCGGATAAGATGAAGAACTAAAAGCAGAACCATCTAAGACAAGAATAAATTAAAACATTGAAGAACGGTGAAATAAGAAAGTAAAGAAGAAAATCAACTAGGATGTGGGTAAAGAAGAGCAAAGGAAAAGCAAAATATGTGACGGATACCAAGTCATATGTAAACACGTAAAAATAATCATAGGTCAAAGTAAAAATGTTTACTGAAAATATAAAGATTTAGAAAAGATGAGGAGGGGAAAAGCGAAGGAGTTCTAGATAAAAACAAATTAAAAAATTAAAGAAAGTTGGAAAAGAAGTAGAAAAATGCAATACATTGTCTGTAAAAAGAAGTGAAAAGTAAAAGCAATCGGTACAATAAATATCAAATTATTTGAAAACACATAAAAGTAAGTAAAGACCAAAATTAAACAGTGTACTTATAAAAAGACAGAAACAGGTTCAGAAATTGAAGAATGACTAAAAAAAGTAATTAAAAAATCAAATAGATAATATGGGTAAAGGAAGTGGTAAGAAAAATAAAATGTTTCAAGAATGCTAAATCATTGAAAAATAGTAGAAACTACGCCAAGGTCATAATTGAAAAGTTCACTGAAAATAAAAGATTCGAAAAAGTTGAGGAAACGGAAGAGCATGAGGCAGAAACATATTGTATAATTCAAGAACAACGAGAAAAATTCGTAATAAGAATATACTGGGTAATGTGGATAAAAGAAGGGGAAAAGAAAATAAAATTTACTAGAATACCAAGTCGTTAAAAAATACGTAGAAAATAAGCCATAGACAAAATAAATAAGTTTAATGAAATACAAAGATTTAAAAAGATGAAGAGTGGAAAAAACGAAAGAGTGTGAAACGGACACACATTAAAAATATGAAGAACGATGAAAAATGGGGTAATAAAAACTAAACTAAATAATGTGGGTAGAAAGAACTAGAAATGTAAAATAAAAATTTCTAGAATACCAAATCATTTGAAAAACATAGAAAATAAGTCAAGGCTACAGTTTACTGACAAAATAAAGATTCAAAAAGATGAAGAGTGCAAAAGTAAAAGTATCAGAGGTATAAACGCGTTAAAGAACAAAAGAAAGGAGAGAAATTTTTTTTGAAAAATCAACTGCATAATGTGGGTAAAAGAAGTGGCAGAATAGAACAAAATGTACCAAGAATAATAATTCATTTGAAAGAAGTAAAAACTAAGCCAAGGTCGCAATGAAAAAATCTACTGAAAATATAAAGATTAAAAAATGTTTTTGAGTTGAAAATCGAAACAGTATGGGTAGAAACACATTGTAAAATTGAAGAATGACGACAAAAGTTAATGATAAAAATATGTTACATATGTGGGTAAAATAAAATGTTACTAGAATACCAAGTCATTCGGAAACACATAAAATAAATTGAGGCCCAAATAAAATAGTTTAGTGAAATATAAATACTCAAAAAAGATAAAGAGTAGATATATGAAAGATATAAAAATAACAACACAATGTTGGTAAGAGACATGGAAATGAAAAACAAAATACACCAAGTATACCAAGTCATTAAAAAACATGTGAAGAATAAGAGAAGTCCAAATTTAAACAATTTACAAAATTTTGAAAATTCGGAAGAGATGAAGGGTGAAAAAGAAAAGCTTCTGAGGTAAAAACACGTTAAAAATTGAAAAAATGTGAAAAAAAATTGGATATAAAAAGGTAGAAAAGAAACCAAACCAAAATAAATAATTTACTAAAAACATAAAGATTCAGATAACATGAAGAGCTAAATAACAAAACCGTCGGAGACAGGAATACATTAAAAATGGTGAAATAAATAAGAAACTAAAAAAATCAACCACAGAACATGGGTAAAAGTTTGGTAAAAGAAAATAAACAAACCAACAATACCGAATCATTTGAAAACAATAAAAAATAATGTTCAAATGAATGGAGAAAAAAGAAAAGTTATAAAAAAATCAACTGCATGATGTGGATAAAACGAGTGAAAAGGAAAGGTAAAATATACCAAAATTATCAAGTCAATTCAAAACGTGTAAAATCTGAAGCAAGGCAGGCAATTTTTTTTATAGAAAATATAAAGATCCGAAAACATGAAGCGTGAAAAAGCAAAAGTGCCAGATGTACAACATGTTAAAAATCAAAGAGTGGTGAAAAGGAAAAAGTAATAAAAAAAATAAATAAACAGTACGAAGTAAATAGAAGAAATGATAAGAAAAAGCAAATATGTACTAAGAATGCCAAGTCATTTGAAAACAAAAAAAATAGTTTACTAAAAGTAAAAGATTAAAAAATGAAGAAGAGTGAAAAAGAGAGTACTTGAGAAGAAGTACGTTGAAAACTTGAAGAACGGCCAAAAAAAGAGAGTAAAAAAAATCCAACAGACAGAATTTGGGTAAACAAAGTGGAAATGAAAAGTAAAATAAACCAATAGTACATTTGAAAACACTTAGAAAATAAGCCAAAATAAAGATGAAGAGTAGAAAAACAAAATTGTCAGTATTACAAACATGTTAAAAAAACAAACGAGGTGAAAAGGAAAAGTGCTGAAAAAACAAAATGCATATTGTGGATACACGAAGTAGAAAGGTTAAGCAAAATATAGCAATAATACCAAGTCATCTAAAAATATGTAGAAAAGAAACCAAAACCAAAATTAAATAGTTTACTGAAAACATAAAGATTCAGATAATATGAAGAGCTGAATAACGAAACCGTCGGAGGCAGAAATACATTAAAAAATGATGAAACAAATAAGAAATTAAAAGAATCAACCACAAAACATGGGTAAAAGAATGGTAAAAGAAAATTAAAATAAACCAAGAATACCCAATCATTTGAAAACACATAAAAAAATTCATCGAAAAAATAAAGATTTGAGAAAGTTTTGAGGAGGGAAAGAGTGATAGGGTATGAGGTAAAAACACGTGAAAAAATACAGAATGGTAAAAAAAATGTATAGAGACAATATACATCGTAAGTTAAAAAGAAGTTGAAAAAAAAAGCAATCCGCACAAAGAATACCAAATCATTGTTAACAATAATAATAAAAATGCCAAAATTATACAGTTTACTTTGAATATAATGATGAGGAGAAAATGAGGAAAACGAAAAGCGCTGGACACAGAAACACGTTAAATAATAATAAAAATAACCTATATAGTGTGGGAGTAGAAAAACAGTAGAAATAGAGCCAAGGCTAGAATATAAAAATTACTTAAGATATAAAGATTTGAAACAGTTGAGGAGATGAAATAAGAAAGAGTATGAGGCCGAAACACGTTGTAAACTTGAAAAACAATGAAAAATAAAAGTAAGAAAAAATATACTACATAATGTGGATAAGGAAGTGGTATGATATATAAAATACCAAATCAATTGAAAACACGTGGATCACAAGCTAAGGCAAAAAAAAAGTTTAATTAAATATGAAGATGAAAAGGGGAAAACAAAAGAGTATGAAGCAGAAACATGTTTAAAAAATTGAAGAACGTCGGAAAAGTAAGTAATAAAATACGTACCACACAATGTAGGTATAAGAAATGGAAATGAAAAATAACATATCCAAAAATATAAAGATTTAAAAAAGATGAGGAGGGGAAAAGCGAAAGAAGACGAAGTAAAAACACGTAGAAAGTCAAAGAACGGTAAAAAAAAACACTACAGAATGTGGGTAAAAGAAGAAGTAAAAAACAATATATACTAGGAATACAAAGTCATAAAAAAAGGATAGAAACAAAGCCAAGATGGGAAATCTTTTGTTACTGATAATGCAAAGATTCAAAAAAATTGAAGAGTTGAAAAGCGAAAGAGTGGAAACATAAAGGATTTGTTTAATTAAAATATACGAAGAATACTAAGTCATTTGAAAACACGTAGGGAATAGGGCAAGGCCAAAATAAGCACGCTTTAATACAGCATAAAGGATTTGAAAAAGATGAAGACTGGAAAAACAAATGAGTTTGAGGCGGAAACACGTTAAAAAATGAAGAACACGTAGAAAAAAGTTTGCAATAAACTACACAATGTAGGTAAAAGAAATGGAAATAAAATATAAAGTTTACTTGAATACCAAGTCATTTGGAAACACGAGAGAAATAAACCACTGCCAAAATTAGAAGAAAATAACTTACTAAAAACATAAAGATTCAAAAAGATGAAGACTAGAAATCCGAAAGCGTCAGAGATATAAACACGTTAAAAAGGGAGGAACGGAGAAAAATAATTTTTTTTAAAAATATACTATAATATATGGATAAAATAAGTGATAAGGAAAAGCAAAATATATCAAAAATACCAAGTCATTTCAAAACATGTGAATACAAAAGCAAGGCCAAAATAAAATGGTATATGTTTAAAAGAAAGAAAAGATGAAGCATGGAAAAGCGAAAGCCTCATAAAAATGTTTATTGAATATATAAAGATTTGAGAAGTATTGGTTTGTGGGTGGGTGGGTGCGTGCGTGGGGGGGGGGGGGGGGCGCAAAAGTAAAGAGTATTAAAAATTAAAGAACGACGAAAAAATGTAAAAATGTAAAATACATCGTGTGTAAGGAGAAGTGGAAAACAAAAGCAATACGTGCAAACAATATCAAATAATTTGATACAGATAAAATAAGCAAATGCCAGACTTAAAAAGTTCACTTGTAATATAATGGTGAGAGAAAGATGAGGAGAACCGAAAGCGTCGGAGACAGAAACACATTAAGAAATTGAAGAATGATAAGAAAAAGTAAGGAAAAAAAAAACTACGTAATGTAGGTAAAAGAAGTGGTATGATAAAACAAAATGTACCAAGAATCCTAAGTTATTTGAAAATTAGTGAAACTAAGACAAGGTCAGAATAAAAAATTTATTAAAAATATAATGATTCAAAATAGCGGAGGAGTTGAAAAACGAAAGAGTAGGAGGTAGAAACACATTTTAGAAATTGAAGAACGACAAAAAAGTGAGTAATAAAAAAATACAACATAATGTCGGTAAAAGAAGTGGAAATGAAAAATAGAAAAACTCAAGAATACCAGGTTATTTGAAAACACATCGAAAATAAGCCAAGGCCAGGTTAAATAGTCCACCGAAAATATGAAGATCCGATAAGATGAAGAGTTGAAAAACAAAACCATGTGAGGTACAAAATAAAAAACGAAGAGAGGTGAAAAGAAATGTGCTACAAAATAACGTACATACTGTGGATGCATGAAGTGGAAAGGAAGCAAAACATAGCAAGAATATCAAATCATTTCAAAACACGTAAAAAAGAAACCAAGACAAAAACAAAATATTTTATTGAGAGTATAAAGATCCGGATAAGATGAATTGCTACAAGCTGAACCGTTAAGACAAAAATAAATTAAAACATTGAAGAATGGTGAAATAAGAAAGTAAAGAAGAAAATCAACTAGAATATAGGAAAGGAAAATAAAAAATGTGACGAATACCAAGTCATATGTAAACACGTAAAAATAATCCTAGGCGAAAGTAAAAATGTTTACCGAAAATATAAAGATTTAAAAAAGATGAGGAGGGGAAAAACGAAGGAGTATGAGGTAAAAACACATAAAACAATTAAAGAGAGGTATACATCATGTCTGTAAAAAGAAGTGGAAAGTAAAAGCAATCGGTACAATGAATATCCAACTATTTGAAAACACATAAAAGTAAGTAAAGGCCAAAACAAAACAGTGTACTTTAAATATAAAGATAAGGAAAAGAGGGGAAAATCAAAATCGCCGGAGACAAAAACAGGCTAAGGAATTGAAGAATGATTAAAAAAAAGTAATTAAAATCAACTAGATAACATGGGTAAAAGAAGTTGTAAGAAAAAATGAAATGTACCAAGAACACTAAATCATTGAAAAATAGTAGAAACTAAGCCAAAGCCATATTTGAAAAGTTCACTGATGATAAAAGATTCGAAAAAGTTGAGGAAAGAGGACCATGAGGAAGAAACACATTGTACAATTGAAGAACGATGGGGAAAATTCGTAATAAGAAATATACTACATAATATGGATAAAAGAAGGGAAAAAGAAAATAAAATTTGTGAGAAAGACGTAGAAAATAGGCCAAGGCCAAAATAATAAGTTTAATGAAATTCAAAGATTCAAAAGAGATGAAGAGTGGAAAAACGGTGTATGAAGCGGACACGCCTTAAAAAAATGAAGAACGGCGAAAAAAGTGAGTAGTAAAAGAACTAGAAATGAAAAATATTTTTTTAAATACCAAATCATTTGAAAACATGTAGAAAATAAGTGAAGGCCAAAATAATACAATTTATTGACAAAATAAAGATTCAGAAAGACGAAGAGTGCAAAAGTAAAATCGTCACAGATACAAACGCGTTAAAGAATGAAGGACAGAGAAAAAGAAGTTATGAAAAATCAATTGTATAATTTGGGTAAAAGAAGTGGCAGAATAGAACAAAATGTACCAAGAATAATATTTCATTTGAAAAACAGTAGAAACTACGCCAAGGTCACAATGAAATTTTTTACTGAAAACATAAAGATTAGAAAAAGTAGATGAGTTGAAAAACGAAACAGTACAGGCAGAAACACATTGTAAAATTCAAGAACGACGAAAAAAAGTTACTGATAAAAATATGTTACGTACGTGGGTAAAAGAAGTGGAAATGAAAAATAAAATAAACTAGTAATACCAAGTCTTCTGAAAAGACGTAAAGAATAAGCCAAGGCCAAAAAATAAGTTTAATGATGATATAAATATTTGTAAAACATGAAGAGCGGAAAAAGAAAGAGTGAGGCGAAACAGGTTAAAAATTTAAAGAACGGCCAAAAATATAAGTAATAGAAAACAAACTACATAATATGGATAAAAGAAGTAGAAATGAAAAATAAAATTTACTAGAGTACCAAGTCATATGCAAACACATAGCCAAAATAAAACAGTTTAGTCAAAATAAAAAGATTCGAAAAGATGAAATATATAATGAGGGTAGAAATAGTGAAAATAAAAAGAAAATATACAAAAAAGACCAAGTCTTTTTGAAACAAAATAATGAACAGTGGTGAAAAAAAATAAAAAATCAGCTTCAGCGTGTGGTTGAAAGAAAAAGCAAAATATACCACAAAGACCAAGTCATTTGAAAACACGTTGATTATGAAAAGATGAGGAGTGGAAAAGCTAATGGATCTGAGGTAAAAACAAGTTTAGGGCGGGGGGGGGGGGGGGGGGGGATTAACTATGCCAAGCGCCCGCAAGTTTACCAGTCAAGCGTTAGGTATCACAAAGTTTATTGAAGTTATCTCACAGCATAAACATGCATAAGGGTGACATCTAACTCTTCCTTACATTTCTGTTATATCTCACCAAAAATAATTTTTTTTTAATGAAAATACAAAGATTTGAGAAAGATGAAGAGCAAAAAAAATGAAAGAAGTTAAGGCAAAAACAAGTGAAAATATTAAAGAACGGTGAAAAAAGAGAGTAATAAAAAAATAAAATATATCACGTGGGTAAAAGAATTGGAAAGGAAAGCATTACATTCAAAAGATAACCAAATCATTTGAAAGTGCGTAGAAAATAAGCAAAAGAAAAAATAAAATAATTTATTAAAAATCTAGAGATTTAGAAAAGATGAGGAGAATCAAAAGCGTCGAAGGTAAAAAAAAATGAAATAAAATGTAATAAAAAACATCAAATACATATTGTGGGTATAGAAAGTGATAAAGAAAAACAAAATATACCAAGAATCCTAAGTTTTTGAAACACGTAAAAAAAAAGCCAAACTCAAAATAAAACAATATACTAAAAGATGTAAAGACTCAAATATGAAGAAGAATGGAAACGCGAAAGCATATGCGATAGAAGCACGTTAAATAATTGAATAACGACATTAAAAGAAAATAGTAGAAAAATTAATTACATAATGTCAATAAAAAAAGTTGGAAAGGAAAAGGCGGAGGAAAAATATCAGGAAGAACAAGTCATTTAAAAACACGTAAAATAAGCCAATGATAAAGTAAAACAGTTTACTAAAATATAAATGCATGAAAAAGTTGAAGATTAGAAAAGAGAAAGAGTATGAGTCAAAAACACATTAAAAAAATTAAAACATGATAAAAATGACAGTAACAAAAATATCAACTACAGAATGCTGGTAAAAGAAGTGGAAATAAAAATAAAATATACCAAGAATACCAAATCATTTGATAATACGTAGAAAATAACCCAAGCTCAAAAAAAAAAACCAATTTACTACAAAATTTACAGATTCGAAAACGATGAAGAGTGGAAAAGTAAAAGCGTCTGAAGCAGAAAGATGTTAAAAACTGACGAACGGTGAAAAATATAAGTAATAAAAAGTCAAAATACTTAATGTAAGTAAAAGAAGTGAAAAGGTATAGCGGTCTATACCAAGATATCATGACATTTGAAAACACATAAAATAAGCACGGAAAATACGTAGTGATTTGAAAGCACGTAAAACAAGCCAAGGGCAAAATATAATAGTTTATTTAAAGCATAAAGATTCAAAAAAGATGAAGACTAGGAAAGCGGAAGAATATGAGGCAAAAACACATTAAAAAATAAAGAACGGTAAAACAAGGTATTAAAAAAATCGAATAGATCATTTGGGTAAAAGAAGGGAAAAGGAAAAGCAGTCTATAAAAAAAATACCAAATAAGTTAAAACAACTTGTAGAAAAAGCCAATGTCAAAATAAAGCACTTTATTGTAGATATAAAGATGAGGAGAATCAAAAGGATAATCAAAAGCCTCGATGACAAAAATAAGTAAGAAAAAAAAAGAGAAAGGTAATAAAAAATCAATTACATACTACGAAAAATAATAAATCATTTGAAAACACATATAAAATAAGCAAGTAAAAAAAAATGTTACTGAAAATGCAAAGATTCGAAAAAGATGATGAATGAAAAAGCAAAAGAGTATGAGTCCAAAACACAATAAAGCAAAATTAAAGATGAATAACAAAAAATTAAGATACATCATATGGATAAAAGAAGTGGAAAGGGCAAACATTATATACAAAAAATATCATTTGAGGACACGTGAAAAATAATTTAAGGTTACAAAAATAGTTTATAAAAAATATAAAGATGAAGAGAATCAAAAGCGCCGAGACAAAAACACGTTAAGAAATTAAAAAACGATAAAGAAAAAGTAATACAAAAAAATCAACTACATAATGTGGAAGTCAAGGCAAAAAAAAACATTTTATTAAAAATATAAAGATTTGAAAAAGATAGCGAGTGGAAAAGTGACGGCAAACACGTTAAAAAGCGAAGATCGATGAAAAGCAAGTAATGAAAAATTAACTACATAGTTTGGATAAAAAATGTGATAAGGAAAAGCAAAGTATATCAAGAATACAAAATCATTTAAAAAAAGGCAGAAAATAAGCCAAGGCCAAAAGAAAAATTGTACACTCCAAGTATGAAGTTTCGAAAAGGATGAAGAGTTAAAAAAGTGAAGACGTCTACGGCTAAAACACGTCAAAATATTAAATAATGATAGGAAAAGTAGTAACAAACAATCAACTAAGTAACGAGGTAAAAGAAGTGGAAGAGGCAAAATGTAATATGACGAAGTTATCAAGCATTACAAAAAGTAATACCGAACGGACATATCTAAAGACAAAAACAACAAACATTTAATCAAATAAAGGAAAATTAGCTGAGTAAATATTAGATACGACATACAAAATATAAAAACTAAAGAAGATAAAAAGATGGCAATATTTCAACAAAACTTGCGGTGCTGGAAAAAAATCCCACATTTCCCAAATTCTCCTATCTTGCAAAAGCTAATGTATATATATTTTTTTATTTCGGAGAAGGTCAACATTTTTTTTTGAGAAAGCATTTTTACAACAGATGGAACTTCCAATGTTGCAGCCGCTAAGTACTAACGGAAGAAACTAACGAATTTGATTAAAAGTAGCATCACATTCCAAACTTCTTCTTGGGGAGAAATTCGAGTACGAACTCCAACCGCTAGAAAATCCCAAATCTTGTCATCGGCTCTGCTATTGAAGGTTCTTGACCAAAAAGCACATAGAATAACAAAATCATAACACTGATGTCCAACTAACGGTTTATCGATCCTCAAGATGCGAGTTAATGTCATGTCCCTATGATTAGACCCTAAATTATCTCAAAAATTTGACAGAATTAAGCAGACCTGTCCTAAAGTTTCTTCTACAACAATATTTTGAACAGTCATATGTAAGAATACAGAACAGAAAGTACCAAGGAAGAACTCTCCGGCAGTGCGGCTTGGCCGGAGAAGTGACGGTTGACTGCCGGCGGTGGAGCTGAGGTGGCCATTGATCGCTTGAAGGCGGCGCTAGGTTGCTAACTCCGTGCAAATTTTCGCAGGAAGCAGTGAACTATTGTTACAACGTTTGTGTTTTCTTTCTCCGAGATTTCCGGGAGAGATGTCGAAAAGCCCAAAACCCTTAGTTCCAAAATCGGGAACAAAGTGTAACAATTAGTAAATAACAGACAAATCAATGCCATTATTTTAGACGGTAAACATTCCCAAATTGAATAATCTTGAGTCAAGACAGGGAGAATGTAAGAAAAAGAAATCACCTTGCGTTCCATCTGGGGTTCTGCTGCGGTTGCCGAGAGAGAGAGAGAAAGTGAGGAATTTCTAGAGAGAGAAGGCGAACGTGGGGTTGATGCTTCTGAACATAGCGAGAGAGAGGGAATTCTTGAATCTTGAATCACGCCTCTTAGTGGCGATTGTGGTGCACATGGCGGCGGGGGGTTGGTGGTGATCTGTGAGGGATTTGGCGGTTGAGTCTCCGTAGCATATCGGTGAATACTGAAGAGGCGGCCATGGTTGACATGCTGGTTTGGTTATGGAGTTCAAGGCAGGCAGAGAGGGAATTCTTGAATCTTGAACACCGTTTCACATCCTTTCTCCGAAAAGATTCACGCCTTTTAATGTTTAAGCGGTAAACCGGAACAGAGGGGCTCTTTGGGTTATATAAATAAAGAAAGAAAGAGAGTAAAACAGAGGGGCTCGGTGGTGCTCAATGATGGGTTCTGCGGGACTAATTAACAGAGAGATAAAGAAAGAGAAGAAATTCTGTTGGGGGGAGAGAGAGCGAATTCTTGAATCTTGAATCTCGTTTCACATCCTTTCTCCATAACACATGCACCCATCTTGTACGTAATAAGAGATGGTGTCTATTAAATTGAAAGTACATTTAATTTGAGCGTAAACTGAAAAGCATCGCTAATCTTCGAGCAAATAATACGCAACTCTAACCGGCTGGCTTAAAGGCTAACCGGCCAGCTTAAACGAAAATCAGCCGGTTTTTTTTGCCCCCATAATTTGTTCAAACAAAGTGATTAATGCAAATTCAAGGAGAACTTCTAATCTAGACCAAACCAAGTAATCAAACTCTTTATTCTCAATAGTTTACTGAAAATAAAAAGGTCCAGAAAAGATAAAAAGAATCTAAAGAGTCTAAGAGGGAAACACGTAAGGAAATTAAAGAACGATGAAAAAAGTAATAAAATAATCAATTTGACTTGGGTACTATAATATAAATTTTCACATTCTAATATTCACTATACGCTATGCAAAGTTCGTGCTAAGCCTAACGTTAAACTACACACACACACACACAGCACAACACAGCACAGCACAGCACTCTCGCAGCACTTCTCCACTCCCACTGTTTTCTTTTTGTTCAACTCACGGCTTGTTTCAGCCCCTCAACATGGTTTCCATTTCATTTCTCAAGCCCCATGCATTACCTTTTCTCATGGCTGAAACCCAGCCTCTCTTCCCTCTCCTGAAACTCCAATATTCACCTACTTACACACTACACCACAAGCATTACACTTACACAAAACTCACACAGCTACTGCCTCACGGCAGTAGCTTCTCTTCTTTGTTCCAACCACACTGCACTCACGGATACCCACACATATATATATACCCATATATGCAGTTCATCACACTCCACTACACTGCACCTACCTATATATACATCCACAACACACATTACACTCACACAGGAGCACATAACTCACACAACCACACTGCTGCCTTCTCGGCAGCCTCACCACACACACATAAACACACAACGCACGCACACATATACACATAAACACACCTAGTTACGCACTTTCACGGCGCGCCCAAAACATACACAAACACAACGCACACACAGCTCCCTTCGGCAGCCTCACCACATAAGTATTTACCATAAATCATGGCAGCCCATGGCTGCCGCAGTCACCACACTCGCACACTTTTGCACACGGCTGTACAACAGCCCGCACAAACACCCAACCTGCCAAGACACATACCGTTCACGGCAGCTCACCAAAACCCACATGCACGCTGCCCAGCGGCAGTCCCTCTCTCTCACACTCCTATACCGCAGCCCATATGCTGCCCCACGATAGTTTTCTCCTTTCTTGTCCCTTGAACGCGCACACACAGATCCCTAGTCACAGCACCATGGCTGTGACCACCCTTATTTCACTCACGGCAGCCATCCTTTTTGGCAACAACACCATCTCACAGCCACTCAAGCAGCACAATATACCCATCAGTCATATATATAAATATATAGCAAGTAAATCAAGGAAAGCCTTACCGGAAATGTCTCGCCGGAAAATCCCTCCGATCTCGTCCCTTCTTCTCTCGTTGAATCTCTCTCTCCCTCTCTCCCTCTCTCTCTCTCGGCAGCTCTCCCTCTCTTGCCGCAGCTCTGAAACGCACCAGAAGAATAGGAGAATATGTGTTGACGGCTGCCCTAGATAAAGCTTTATATTTATACGCAAACCCCATCCTTTTGTCGCTAAAACCCTTATCCTCCTTTATGCCGCTAAAATTTATTAACCATATTTATTACCTCAAAAATTTGTCCTACAATAAATCTTTATGGTAATTTATGCATTAAGGAATTTTACTTACAGGTTATTACGCTATCTCGTTGACAAAACGTCGCTAATAATTATGCCGCTCCTGAAATTTTAATTGTCACTAAAAAGTATTTCATTGCTAAAATTTAAATCTTGTCGCTAGTTATACCTATTTAAATTTATTAAGAGTATTTCAAGGTTTTGGGGTATTACAGTTAGAAATAAATAAAGTAATGTAATCAAAAGAAGTGGAAAGGAAAAGCAGTTATACCAAGAATATAAGGTCATTTCAAGCACGAAGAAGAAAACAAAAGTAAAAATAAAATTATTTACCAAGAATGTAAAGATTCAACAAAGACGAGCCGAATCGAAGGCGTATGAGGCAGAATCATGTTAATAAATTAAATAACGATAAAAAATAAGTTATAATAAAGTAACTACATAATGTGAGTCAACGGAGCCGTAAGGAAAAACAAAATGTACCAAAAATAACAAGTCATTTATAAACACATGAAAAGAAACAAAGGCCATAAGAAAATTGCTTACTGTAAATATAAAGAGTCGGATAAAGATGAAAAATTGAAAAACAAAACTGTTTTAGGCAGAAATACATTAAAAAACTGGAACTGTGAATTAAGAAAGTTAAAAAAAAATAACTCCAAGTTGTGAAATTGAAGAGTGACGAAAAAAATTATTAAAGAGAAATATACTACATAATGTGGGTAAAAGAAGTGGAAATGAAAAATAAAATATGCTAGGAATATCAAGTCATTTGAAAACACGTAAGAACTAAGTCAAGGCCAAAATAAGTAAGTTAATCATATATAGAGTTTCCAAAAAAGATGAACAGTGAAAAAAATGAAAGAGTATGAGGTGAAAACACGTTAAAAATTTGAAGAACGACGACCAACAAATAATATACTATGTAATGTGGGTAAAAGAAGTGGAAATAAAAAAAATAAATTTGCTAGAATACCAAGTCATTTGAAAACATGCTAAAAATAAGTCAGGGACAAAATAAAAGAGTCTAGTGAAAATATAAATATACAAAAAGATGAATAGTTGAAAAGCGAAAGCCTCATAGCTACAAATACACTTAGAATCAATGAATGGATAAAAAGGAAAGTTATAAAAAAAAATCAACTGCATGATGTTGATAAAACGAGTGAAAAGGAAAGGTAAAATATATCAAAGTTACCAAGTCATTACAAAACATGTAAAATCTGAAGCAAGGCAGGCAAAATAAAATTGTTTATAGAAAATATAAAGATCCGAAAAGATGAAGCGTGAAAAAGCAAAAGTGCCAGAGGTACAAACATGCTAAAAATCGAATAGTGGTGAAAAGGAAAAGTAATAAAAAATAATAAACAGCACGAAGTAAATAGAAGAAGTGATATGAAAAACCAAAATTGTACTAAGAATGCCAAGTCATTTGAAAACCTAAAAAATAGTTTACTAAAAGTAAAAAAGATTCAAAAACGATGAAGAGTGAAAAAGAGAAAGGATTTGAGGAAGAAGCATTTGAAAAATTGAAGAACGACCAAACAAAAGAGAGTAATAAAAATCCAGCAAACAGAATTTGGGTAAACGAAGTGGAAATGAAAAGTAAAATAAACCAACATTACATTTGAAAACACTTAGAAAATAAGCCAAAATAAATTAGTCTACCAAAAATATAAAGATTCAAAAGATGAAAAGTAGAAAAAAAATCTTCTGAATTACAAACACGTTAAAAAACGAAGAAGGTGAAAAGGAAAAGTGCTGAGAAAACAAAATGCATATTGTGGGTACACGAGGTAGAAAGGTCAAGCAAGAATACCAAGTCACTTGAAAATATATAAAAGAAACCAAAACCAAAATAAAATAAAATAGTTTACTGAAAACATAAAGATTCGGATAACATGAAGAGCTGAATAACGAAATCGACGGAGGCAGAAATGCATTAAAAAATAATGAAACAAATAATAAACAAAAAAAATCAACCACAGAATGCTAAAAGAAAATTAAAATAAACCGAAATTAACAAATCATTTGAAAACACATAAAAAATAATGTTCACCGAAAACATAAGGATTTGAAAAAGATGAGGAGGGAAAAAGTGATAGGGTACGAGGTAAAAACACGTGAAAAAAGATTGAAGAATGGCAAAAATATATATAAAGATAATATACATCATATGTGTAAAAAGAAGTTGAAAAGAAAAGAAATCCGCACAAAGAATACCAAATCATTGTAAAAAAAGATAAAAATAGAAAAAAATGCCAAAAACAGTTTACTTTAAATATAATGATGAGGAGAACTGAAAGCGTCGGAGACAGAAACATGTTAAAAATTGAAAAATAATCTATATAGTGTGTGAGTAGAAAAACAGTAGAAGCCAAGGCCACAATATAAAATTACTTAAGATATAAAGATTTCAAACAGTTGATGAGATGAAATACGAAAGAGTACGAGGCAGAAACACGTTGTAAACTTGAAAAACAATGAAAATTAAAAGTAAGAAGAAATATACTACATAATGTGGATAAAGAAGTGAAAATAAAATATAAAATACCAAGTCATTCGAAAACACGTAGATCATAAGCTAAGGCCAAAATAAAAAAGTTTAATTAAATATAAAGATGAAAAGTGGAAAACAAAAGAGTATGAAGCAGAATCATGTTTAAAAATTTGAAGAACGTAAAAAAAAGTAGGTAATAAAATACATACTACATAATGTGGGTAAAATAAATGGAAATGAAAAATAAAATTTCCTAGAATACCAATTCAGTATAAAACACGTAGAAAATAAGTCAAGCCCAAAATAAAATAGTTTACTAAAAATATAAAGATTCGAAAAGATTAAGAGTAGAAAAGCTATAAAGTCATAGGTACAAACACGTTAAGAATCAAAAAACTGAGAAAAGGAAAATTTATAAGAGAAATCAGCTGCATAATGTGAAAAAAGAAGTATAAGGAAAGGCGATATATACCAAGAATACTAAGTCATTTCCAAACATGTAAAAATAAAAGTAGGGCCAAGTTAAATAGTTCACTGAATATATCAAGATCCGATAAGATGAAGAGTTGAAAAACATACAAAAACATTAAAAATCGAAGAGAGGTGAAAAGAAAAGTGCTAAAAAAAATTAAGTACATATTGTGGATGCACAAAGTCGAAATGTGAACCAAAATGTAGCAAGAATATCAAATCATTTAAAACATGTAAAAAATAAAGCAAGACCAAATAATTTTACTGAGAATATAAAAATTCGGATAAGATGAAGAACTAAAAGCAGAACCATCTAAGACAAGAATAAATTAAAACATTGAAGAACGGTGAAATAAGAAAGTAAAATATATTAGGAACACCAAGTCATTTGAAAACACAAAGAGAATAAGACAAGGCCAATAAAAAAAAGTTTAATGAAATGTAAAGAATTGAAAAACATGAAGAGTCGAAAAACAAAATAAAATGATGCAAAAACACGGTTAAAAATTGAAGACGGCCATAAAAAGAGAGTAATAAAAAAATAATGTGGGTAAAGAAGTGGAAATAATAAATAAAATTTACTAAAATACCAAGCCTTTTGCAAACACGTAGAAAATAAGTCATCATCAAAATAAAATAGTTTAATCATAATATAAAGATTTAAAAATATGAAGAGTGGTAAAGCGAAAGCATCATCAGTAGAAACACTTTTAAAATCGAAAATGAACCAACAGAAAAGTTATGCAAAAATCAACTATATAATGTTGATAAAAGAAGTGAAATGGAAAAGCAAAATATACCAAGAATACCAAGTCATTTTAAAACATGCAAAAACTAAAGTAAGGCCAAAATAAAATAGTTTAATGACAATACAAAGATTCCAAAATACGATGCGTGAAAATACGAGAGCAGTGGAGGTACAAACATGTTAAAAATAGTATAACATTGAAAAGGAAGAGTAATAAAAAAGTGAACTGCATAAAGTAAATAAAAAAAGTGATAATGAAAAACAAAATATTCTAAGGATACCATGTATTTCAAAACATGGAAAAAATAAGGTATGGGCAAAAACAAATATTTTTCTCAAAGTGTAAAGATTCAAAAATGATGAAGAGAAAGCATATGAGGAAGAAAAATGTTAAAAATTGAAGAACGGCAAAAAGAGAAGAGAGTAATATAAAATCAACTACATAATATGGGTAAAAGAATTCAAGAATACCAGGTCATCTGAAAACACTTAGAAAATAAGCCCGGCCAAGTTAAATAGTTCACCGAATATATCAAGGTCCGATAAGATGAAGAGTTGAAAAACATACAAAAACATTAAAAATCGAAGAGAGGTGAAAATAAGTGCTAAAAAAGATAAAGTACATATTGTAGATGCACGAAGTCGAAATGTGAACCAAAATGTAGCAAGAACATCAAATCATTTAAAAACACGTAAAAAAGAAAGCAAGACCAAATAATTTTACTGAGAATATAAAAATTCGGATAAGATGAAGAACTACAAGCCGAACCGCCTAAGACAAGAAAAAATTAAAACATTGAAGAACGGTGAAATAAGAAAGTAAAGAAGAAAATCAACTAGGATATGGGTAAAGAAGAGTAAAGGAAAAGCAAAATATGTGACAGATACCAAGTCATATGTAAACACGTAAAAACAATCATAGGTCAAAGTAAAAATGTTTACTGAAAATATAAAGATTTAGAAAAGATGAGGAGGGGAAAAGCGAAGGAGTTCTAGATAAAAACAAATTAAAAAAATTAAAGAAAGTCGGAAAAGAAGTAGAAAAATGCAATACATTATGTCTGTAAAAAGAAGTGAAAATTAAAAGCAATTGGTACAATGAATATCAAATTATTTGAAAACACATAAAAGTAAGTAAAGGCCAAAATAAAACAGTGTACTTTAAATATAAAGATGAGGAAAATCAAAATCGCAAGAGACGAAAACAGGTCAAGAAATTGAAGAATGACTAAAAAAAGTAATTAAAAAATCAAATAGATAATATGGGTAGAGGAAGTGGTAAGAAAAAATAAAATGTTCCAAGAATGCTATATCATTGAAAAATAGTACAAACTACGCCAAGGTCATAATTGAAAAGTCGACTGAAAATAAAAGATTCAAAAAAGTTGAGGAAATGGAAGATCATGAGGCAGAAACATATAGTATAATTCAAGAACGACGAGGAAAATTCATAATAAGAAATATAGTACATATTGTGGATAAAAGAAGGGGAAAAGAAAATAAAATTTACAAGAATAACAAGTCATTTAAAAATACGTAGAAAATAAGCCAAGGACAAAATAAATCAGTTTAATGAAATACAAAGATTTAAAAGAGATGAGTGAAAAAACGAAAGAGTATGAAATGGACACACCTTAAAAGTATCAAGAACGACGGAAAAATGGGTAATAAAAACTAAACTGCATAATGAGGGTAGAAAGAACTAGAAATGTAAAATAAAATTTTCTAGAATACCAAATCATTTGAAAAACATAGAAAATAAGTCAAGGCCAAAAGAATACAGTTTACTAACAAAAGAAAGATTTGGAAAGACGAAGAGTGCAAAAGTAAAAGCATCAGACGTATAAACGCGTTAAAGAACAAAGAACGGAGAGAAATTTTCTATGTTTTTCAAATGATTTGGTATTCTAGAATTAAAAGCATCAAAGGTATAAACGCGTTAAAGAACAAAGAACGGAGATAAATTTTTTTTGAAAAATCAACTACATAATGTGGGTAAAAGAAGTGGCAGAATAGAACAAAATGTACCAAGAATAATAATTGATTTGAAAGAAGTAAAAACTAAGCCAAGATCGCAATGAAAAAATCTAATGAAAATATAAAGATTAAAAAACGTTTTAGAGTTGAAAATCGAAACAGTACAGGTAGAAACACATTGTAAAATTGAAGAATGACAACAAAAGTTAATGATAAAAATATGTTACATATGTGGGTAAAATAAAATATGTTACTAGAATACCAAGTCATTCGGAAACACATAAAATAAATTAAGGCCCAAATAAAATAGTTTAGTGAAATATAAATATTTAAAAAAGATGAAGAGTAGAAATATGAAAGATATAAAAATAACAACTACACAATGCTGGTAAAAGACATGGAAATGAAAAACAAAATACACCAAGTATACCAAGTCATTAAAAAACATGTAAAGAATAAGGGAATTCGGAAGAGACGAAGAGTAAAAAAGTATAAGCTTCTGAGGAAAAAACACGTTAAAAATTGAAAAAAAAGTTAAAAAAAAAATTGGATATAAAAAGGTAGAAAAGAAACCAAAACCAAAATAAAATAGTTTACTAAAAACATAAAGATTCAGATAACAAGAAGAGCTAAATAACGAAACTGCTGGAGACAGAAATACATTAAAAATGGTGAAACAAATAAGAAACTAAAAAAATCAACCACAGAACATGGGTAAAAGAATGGTAAAAGAAAATAAACAAACCAACAATACCGAATCATTTGAAAACACATAAAAAAATAATGTTCAAATGAATGGAGAAAAAAGAAAAGTTATAGAGAATCAACTGCATGATGTGGATAAAACGAGTGAAAAGGAAAGGTGAAATATACCAAGATTATCAAGTCATTTCAAAACATGTAATATTTGAAGCAAGGCAGGCAATTTTTTTTTATAGAAAATATAAAGATCCGAAAACATGAAGCGTGAAAAAGCAAAAGTGCCAGATGTACAACATGTTAAAAATCGAAGAGTGGTGAAAAGAATGGTAAAAGAAAATAAACAAACCAACAATACCGAATCATTTGAAAACACATAAAAAAATAATGTTCAAATGAATGGAGAAAAAAGAAAAGTTATAGAGAATCAACTGCATGATGTGGATAAAACGAGTGAAAAGGAAAGGTGAAATATACCAAGATTATCAAGTCATTTCAAAACATGTAATATTTGAAGCAAGGCAGGCAATTTTTTTTTATAGAAAATATAAAGATCCGAAAACATGAAGCGTGAAAAAGCAAAAGTGCCAGATGTACAACATGTTAAAAATCGAAGAGTGGTGAAAAGGAAAAGTAATAAAATAAATAAATAAATAAACAGCACGAAGTAAATAGAAGAAATGATAAGAAAATGCAAAATTGTACTAAGAATGCCAAGTCGTTTGAAAACAAAAAAATAGTTTACTAAAAGTAAAAGATTCAAAAATGAAGTGAAAAAGAGAGAGTATTTGAGAAGTACATTGAAAAATTGAAGAACGGCCAAAAAAAGAGAGTAAAAAAAATCAAAAAATCAGAATTTGGGTAAACAAAGTGGAAATGAAAAGTAAAATAAACCAACAGTACATTTGAAAACACTTAGAAAATAAGCCAAAATAAATTAGTCTCCCAAAAATATAAAGATTAGAAAAGATGAAGAGTGGAAAACAAAATTGTCAGTACTACAATCATGTTAAAAAAACAAAGGTGAAAAGGAAAAGTGCTGAAAAAACAAAATGCATATTGTGGATAGACGAAGTAGAAAGGTTAAGCAAAATATAGCAAGAATAC